>ML777634.1:2013259-2091129 GCA_009831015.1 Picea engelmannii
TAGACATTCCTTTGCAAACACAAGAAACCCTTATGAAGTATATAGGAGGTTTTCCTGCGCATATTAGAAACACTGTTTTCATGTTTGGACCCACTAACCTTGATGAGGTTTCTATTCAAGCTACGTATATTGAAGCAGGAAAAACAAGTGTGTCGGGGGAATTGTCATCTTCGAGGAAAGAGGACAAGAGGAAAAGGCATGGCAATGGAAAGAATGCAAATGCAGTGGAAAAGAAGGAATGAAAGCCCTCTTGCAAGCATTGCAAGAAAGAGGGACATGATGAGGACAGATGTTGGCAGTTGTATCCCGAGAAGAGGCCAAAGTGGTTCAAATAAAAGAAGGGAACACAAACAGTGGCAACGACATCAAAGCCCACAAACTTGGGATCGGATTCAGGTGATGAGTCAAAGATTTTCTTGGTTGGTATGACAGGTAAAAATAATGAAGAGATTGATTGTAGGAGCAACTTGTTTCATATAAGGGTAATCATGCAACACACTAAGATAGACACATTAATCGACAGTGGATCTCAATCTAATATAATCTCAGAAGAATTGGTTAAGTAATTGGGGTTAAAAACACAAACTCATCATAAGCCTTACACACTTCAATGGATGAGCAATCATCATCAAATACACATAACAAAACAGTGCAAAATCAAATTTGCAATTTCATCTAAGTATGTGGACGAAGTAACTTGTGATGTTGTGTCGTTAAGAGAATGTGGAATGATTTTAGGTAGTCCATACTTATTTGATCATAAGGCAATCTTCTACAGGACAAAGAATCAATATCAATTCACTAAAGCAGGTCATGATTATGTGGTGCATGCTCATCGTGTTAAAGCAAATAAAACACTTCAAACAAGGGAAAAATTAACGAATGCAGTGCAAGCATGCAACAAACCAATAATTGTTTCAAATGAAGTAATTGATCTTAAGTAAGAACAAAATATGGTTGTTGAATGGAAAATCAATCATAAGTTTCTTCAAGATAATCTCATGTCGTGCAGATATTTCAAGTATATCATCTCATTTGCAGTCGTCTTTTTGATGCTATCATTAGCAATGTTTTCTACATGGATGATAGTAGCTTCAGTAAGATGTAATAGGGCTCAAATGGCTAATAATATACTGTCAGTTGTCATGATTTTGTTACAGTTGATCTTGATGAGACAGGTGCATAGGAAAGAGTTCAGAGATAGAGAGCAAGTCGGGTGGCCTATCCCGAGCTTGTTGACTAGTCAGTAACCTTTTGGGGACCAAAATGTCTTATTATGGGGAGGTGTGATCCGAAATCGGATCCAGAAGCCTAACAGGGCTTGAAAAATGATAAAAAATGAAAGTGCTCAGAATCCAATGAAACTAATGCCATTGCATGTGTCTCATCTTCTTGATTCTGGTGGTATATTTACTTTGTCAAATGGGTTCCGTATGCGAACGTTATCGCGTTCTGATAGGAAGCCCAAACAAGTAAAAAGTCAAAGGTCAATTGGTCAAAAAGTCAACGCTGATGACATCAGCATGATGACTGTGCAGGAGATGATGTGGCACTCTCTAGTTGATCGTGATTGGGCAGGTTCACTGACAGGGCAGACATGTGGCAGGCAACTGGACTAGTCAATGGTTGACACGTGGCATTAATCTGTCGAATGGGGAGATGCCACGTAGCCCAATCATGGGCAGCCACGTGGCACCCAGTCATCAGTTGAAGTGGCATGTTTCAAAAAAATATGTTTTGGGGTCCATGCGTTTTGAACCCATGACCACCACCAAGCCCAACACCTTAATAAATGGTCTTTTCCAATACACCAAATTATTTCTTATGTTGTAAAACCCACATTATAACATATATTGCAAAGTATTGTATGGAGAGGGGCCAGCGCTTAGCCCTTTGGGCTAGCACTTGGCCATATGAACCCATATGACCCTGTCAAAGGGGCGCGCACTAGGAAAAAGGGGGCTTATGCCCAAATCTAACTATAAAGTGGGTTTTATAACCAATTTTTGGGTTTTAATGGTAATTAAGCCTATTTTTAATGGTTTTTGGGACTTATTGGGTAGTTTTGGAGCCTAATTTTTGGGAGGAAGTTGGGGATGAGAAACCAACTTTCACAGCTATATAACCAAGGCATGTTTGAGGCCATAGGGGGAATTCAGAGCATAATTATGCTGAGGAGAAGCCAAGCCAAAGCCATTTTGAGGCAGAGAAGCTTTTGAGGAGGAGACGTTGTCAGACCATTTCTGGGAGCTCTGGAGATCCGTTTTGCGTGCTATTTTCTTTGCATGGTTCTGGAGATCTGGAAGAACATGAACAAATCAGTCTTGTAGCCATTTGGCATTGCAGCGATGTACTTTTGAGCATTTGAACAGAAATAAAGAATCCTCCCCCACAGAGAAAAGGCCCGGAGACATAGGCAAAGTTGTGTCGAACTCCGTTATCAATCTGCGTGTTATGGTTTGCTGTTTATTCTTTCATTTCAGATCTACAAATGTATATATGGTTGTCATAATTCCTCTTCTTTCCTCATTCTTCACTAAGTTTTCTCAAATGGTTAATTAACGCATGACAAATTAAAACTCAACCATAAGTCATTAAAAGATCCTATGTATCATGGTAGTTGGCTCCCAAGTGGCATCTGTTGGAGTCGTATCTTTCCACTGGACTAGAACTACCTTGATGGTTCTTTGATGCAGGAGACTCTCACGCTGGTCCAAAACTGCTTCTAGTTGTATCCAAATGGATCCTTCTTCAGCTAACTGGGGAAGGTTGGTTTGAATTTGGCACCTAGTTCCAATCACCTTCTTTAAGAATGAAACATGAAAAACAAGATGTAGTTTCGAATGATTGGGCAGAGCTAACTGATAGGTGACTTGTCCCACATGCTTTAGAACTGTATAAGGACCATAAAATTTGGGAGCTAGCTTCTGACAATGCTCGGCCTTGAGGGAAATTTTCTTGTATGGTTGCAGTCATAGAAACACCTGATCCCCTTCTGCAAATTGATGTTCAGAGAAACCTTGATCTGCTTTTTGCTTCATGCAATTCTGGGCCATGAACAAGTTCTCTTTGAGGGTACAGAGAATATCCTCTCGAACTGTAAGTGTTTGGTCAACCACCTAGACCTTCGAGGTACCCGGTAAGTATGAGAGAACTAAAGGTGGCTTTTGTCCATATACCGCTTCAAAAGGAGTCATGCGTGTAGTTGTATGGTAGGAAGTGTTGTACCACCATTCAACTAGGGGTAACCATTGAGCCCACTCATTTTTCTTTTCAGAGGCAAAACACCTCAGATATGTTTCCAAACACTTGTTGACAACTTCCGTTTGACCATCAATCTGGGGATGATAAGTTGTGCTGAGATGCAATTGGGTGCCCTGTAGCTTGAACAGTTCTTGCCAAAAATTGCTTGTGAAAGTTGGGTCACGATCAGAAACAATAGAGTGTGGCATGCCATGAAGCTTGAAGATCTAGTCCATGAAAATTTGAGCCACCGTGGATGCAGTAAATGGGTGTTGAAGAGCGTAGAAATGAGCATACTTGGAAAGGCGATCCACAACCACCATTATGACTGATTTATTCCCTGATTTGGGTAAGCCGGTAATAAAGTCCATAGAGATATCCTTCCAAATAGCAAGTGGAATCGGAAGCGGTTGTAGTGCGCCTAAAGATTTGATTGTTTCTCCCTTGTTGCGTTGACACACATCACATTCAAAGGCAAAATTACGAATGTCCTATTTCATACCATCCCAGAAAAAAGAACGTTTGACCCTGTCATAGGTTTTGGTGAACCCAGAGTGCCTCGTTGTGGGTGTATCATGAAGCTTAGAAAGTACCATGGATTTAAGCTTTGATTGTTTACTTAAATACAAATGACCTTTTTATCGAAGCTCATCCTGGAGCCAAGAGTACCCTGGGGGAGCTGTAGCATTGGTCTGCAATTGTTGAATCAAACGCAAACTTTTGGGATCTTATAGCCATTCCTAGTGAACAGCTTGGAGCCAATCTAGTACAATGAAGGAAAGAGAAAAAAGGGATCCTTCTTCTTCATATTTTCGAGATAGTGCATCTACCACCACATTGTCTTTGCCTTTCTTGTAAATGATCTCATAATCATATCCAAAGAGCTTATTCACCCATTTTTGTTGCTACGGGGAGGAAATGCGTTGTTCCAAAAAGTACTTGAGGCTTTGATGGTCTGTCTTAATTTGGAAGCATTGCCCCACGAGATAAGGGCACCACAGATCAACGACATGTAGAATAGACAACATTTCCTTTTCATAGATGGGTTTGCCCAGATTCCTTTCAGATAGTTGCTTGCTGGTGAAGGCCAAAGGTTGACCCTCTTGCATAAAGACAACACCGATTCCTTTCCCTGAGGCATCACATTCCAACACAAAGGTCTTTGTGAAATTAGGAAGGGCTAGAACCGGAGTGGTGCACATGGCCACCTTCAAGGTTTGGAAATCTTGAGCAGCGACTGGAGTCCAAGTGAAAGTGTTCTTTTTTAGGAGAGCAATGAGAGGTGCTACAATCTTTCCATAATTCTTAACAAACTTGCGATAATACCCTGTTAAGCCCAAAAATCCATGCAATGTTTTGAGAGTCTTTGGGTGTGACTAGTATTGCATAGCTTCAATCTTTTTTGGATCCACCCTGATGCCATCCTTGTCAACTAGATGACCCAAGTATTCTACTTTTGAGGCACCAAAAGCACATTTAGACTATTTTAGGAAAAGTTGGTGTTGAGAGAGTAGATGGAGAACTCGATCCACATGAGTAAGATGTTTGTCTAGGTTTTGCTATAGATGAGGATATCATCAAAGAAAACTAAGACAAAATTATGGAGAAAGGGACAGAAGACATGATTCAAGAGGCTTTGGTAGGTGGAGGGGGCATTACACAAGCCAAAGGGCATGACCAAAAACTCATAGTGTCCCTCATGAGTTCAAAAGGACATATTGGGAATGTGTGCCTCTTTCATACGTATCTGGAGATATCCCGAGTGAATATCAAGTTTAGTAAAGAATTGGGCGCCACTCAATTCATCCAGGAGGTCACCAATGACAGGAATGGGAAATTTATCTTTAATGGTCAATTTGTTGAGGGCACAGAATTCAGGACACATTCTCCAAGAACCTTCTTTCTTCAGGACCATGACTATAGGAGAAGAGTAAGGGCTCGTACTTGGGCGGATAACGCCTGCATTAAGGAGTTCCTGGACCATTTTCTCAATTTCACTTTTTTGTGAAAAGGAGTGGCGATCCAGACGGATATTGGGAGGAAGGATTTCGGGAACAAGGGGAATGGAATGATCATGAACACTGTGGGAAGGAGGGAGTCCTTGGGGAGTGGAAAATACCATTTGATGTTTATAAAGGAGGGCTTGGAGGTCTTGCGACACCGAAGGTGTCTCTATTGCTTGTATCACATGGATTTGGGCAATGACACTAGAATGACCTTTTTTGAGTAGCTTTTCCATGCGATGGGAACTAATGACCTCATGTGAACCAACAGTGATGCCTTGGAATTTATATTGGTGGCCTTCCTGGTCGAATTTCATGGTTAATTCCTTAAAATCCATGAGAATAGGACCCAAAGTCCTACGCCAGTCTACACCCAACACAATGTCACAACTGCCCATGTCTATAGCAAACATATGGGATTTTAGGTGGTAGTCACCGATTTGGAGAAGCACATTTTGATAGCACCCTCTACATTTCATGGAACCACCATTGACAATCATGATTTGGAAATTTTTGACAGCATGGATGTAGCAATGAGTTTCCTGGCAATGCGGCGATGAATAAAATTATGGGTGCTTCCACTATCAACTAGAATGATGACCTTCTGATGCTTGATGTAACCAATTAACTTGAGGGTTTGGGGGATGGAGAAGCCAGTGAGAGCATTGAGGGAAATGATTGGTTCCACTTCGGGAGGGTTTGAGGGAGGGGTTATGTCAGTGATTTCAGGTGACTCAGACACAAGGGGAGTTTCAACATCCTCTTCTGAAATATCCTCAGAGATGGCCATAGAAAGATTTTGTTCCTTACACTTGTGGCCAGAGAAACATTTGTCATCACAATTATAACAAAGGCCTTTGAGTTGGCATTCAACCATTTTATCCCTGGTCAATTTTTGGATCTTTAATGGGGCGGAGGGAGTAGTGGGATTTACAGGTCTAGGGCAAGGGATAAATGAGGGTTTACGGTTTTTAGAGGATACAACCTGTTGTGCTTCTTTATCTTTTTTAGTATCCTCCACCCAACTCGAATGTTGAGCCATGAGGACATGGGCCCAAATCTCATCCTTGAGGCCACTGATAAAACACTCTCAAAAGAAAGCATCAGTCATGCCCTCTATTCGAAAATCCAGGTGCTGAAAGGCAGCTATGAAGTCTTCTATTGTTCTTGATTGTTTCAACTTTTTCAAATGGCCCAAATGGTTGGTGTCAGTGTCAAAGTGTTCATAAATCTCAATCACAAATTGGGTCCAAGAAATGTACCCTTGACGGGAACTTTTTCTCCATTGCCACCATTGCCAACGTTCTTGATCTAGATGGAGAGCACCATACGGGAGTTTGGCCAAGTCATCTATAATGCCATATAAAGAGAAATAATGTTCCATTTCGGTTACCCAACTAGTGGGGTCTGAGCCATCAAATTTGGTCACATCCACACATGAAAGACATAGGTCACGTTGAAAGTGATGGTGCTGAAAGGTATGGGAATGGGAGGAATGTTCACCTTCAGTCTTTGGAGGTGTGTCAGAGAAAGAGCCATCTGTAGGGATTATCAGTTTGGTGCAGAGTGATGCAAAGACAGATTCAAGATGGGTGGTTAGTTCTTGTTTGACTTCCTCCATTGAGGACTGCATGGTTGTATTTATGGTTGTATGGATGGATGTATCGATGGAGGCAACTGTGGCACTGAGTTGTTTCACTTCTTTTTGGGTCTCGAGGAAACCAGATTGCATGGTGTTGAAGCGAGCTTGTTGGTCTTTGCTATGGGTATGGGCCATGAGGATGGGTGAACTGAAAAGGGGTGGGCGAGGTCAATTTTTTTTCCGAAAAATGATATGGATGAATGTGATAAGGGAAAAGAGATGGATCCAATGGAATAGGTCTCAAATAATGATGAAAAAAATTCCAAACTTTTTCTTTTTTCTACACCTGCGGAGTTATACTCCGTTCTGAAGAATACTGCAATGATGAAATCCCCAAATGCTTAACCAGTAAGAAAAGTGTAGTGATTTGGAAACCCAAACACAGTTGCGTGGCAAGAGATCTTGTTTGTTTTAATTTTTTTATGTTTCTGTCCCCCAAGGGTTAGGTATTCAAGTGTTCTACAAACAAGGGTTTTCCCTATGCTATAGCTCCCTTATATACGTGTAGGTTCCAACAATAGTACTCAGCGCAATATCTTAGGGCACTAACTTAGGAGGATAGACCGTACCCTTAGCCATACTACCCGACTACCCAGGTACTAGAGAATATCTTCCCGAGTGTTGTTCTGGCACTATAACAGTTAGATGACCGATCGGTTTATCTAAAGAGGGATTCAAGAAATCTAGGCTGATTCCTTCCACAGTTGTTGTTTGATGCGCTACCACTCGAAGGGGTACCAACAGGGGTTACAAAGGTGGCCAACAGATGTGCACTTAAGAACCACCTGTATTTCCTGCATGTATGAATCCCTCAAGCGCGGGTTTATGCGTGTAATGACAGATCTTTGTGGCTTAAAGACACCAGAATACGTCTCTACCCTGGAAAAAAAAATCCCACAATTTCTACCAAGGAAAGTGCTCTGATACCACTTGTAATATACCAGATATAAAAAGTATGCAGAACAGAAATAAAATGCTAGAAATGGCAGAATAACAGTAATATAACCAGCATAATCTCCACAATAACACATAAATGATATAAGAACAACAACAGAAATAACACTTTGATTCAGAAAGCAATGTTCACAGGCCTCTTCGAGGGGGCAACCTCCAATCAAGCAGTGCTCCGTTACAATAATCTCCAAGCTAGGGTTTTCATACCCTCGACCCTTATTTATACTAAATATTTCTATCAAGAGAAACATCTAGAGGAAGATCCTTCTAGAAGTGAAAGCTTCTATTAGGTCTTCTTACATCCACCTTATTCTATTTTATTGAAAGGCCTTATTAATATTGACCTTTATTACATCTGAATATATTGCTCTACCTATGTGCGGGTTAGGACCCTAACAATTTGTGGCTTAACACCTGATTGGTCCACGATCTCTATTTAAAGAGCATGGAGGGTCATTTGTCGATGATCGATTGTGAGAAACTCTCTTGTAAAATCTCTTTGTAATCTCTCCAAGTGGTCGTGTTGGTTGGGTCTGTGGATGTTTCCCCGTAGGGGTTTTACCACGTGAAAGCATCGGTGTGTTGATATTTGATCTGTTTATGTGAGTGGTTACTGAAGATGTTCGTCTTCTGTTGGAATACATGTGTTGTCAAACATGGTATCAGAGCCTATTTGAAGACCCGCTCTTGTTGTAGATCGAGATCGTGAAGCCGAGTTACCTCATCTCCATTTTATGTCATTTATGTACATTTGTGGGTTGAGGGGACCATTCCATTGCGTTCGGAGCACTCGTTTCATTCATGAACACTTTTATTTTCAGTTGGAATGCTTTATGTTTTCCCAAGATACGACCATTACAATCAGATTCGAAGGTATAAAGCTTGAATACGTATTTTTTTAATTTTTGCAGAGTAGTATTTTGGTTTTATTTTGGTTTTTTATTATTTATTTCCAGGTTTCTACTCTTTAAAATCCGTGTATGCTCTTTTCCCCGCACCCCGTGCGATCTCTGCAAATCAGAAATACATAGGAAAAGGTGCATCTTCAGGGTAAGCTAACCGAGATCTAACCCTTGTTCTCATCAAGAAGCAAAAAAAAAATCTTGTGTGAAAAGAGTTTTTTTTTAGCACGCTCTCCAAGGCCATCTTCAACAACAACAACAACAACAACAAAAACACCTTAAATCCTCCTTATAAACATTACAATATGTTTTTCTAGACCATTTGGTTAAAATTTTCCTTATTAAGTAAGAGGCCTTGAGTTCAAGCCTCTCTTTTGTTACTTTTTTTGAAAAATTTCATGCTAAAATTGTAAAATGTATTTCACTTCAAGTATAAAAGTGAATCACTATAAGTAGCTTTAATATTTTGTTTTGGAGTTATTTATTTTGTATGAAGTAACTTCATTGTAAAAGTGATCCCCACTTCTCTTTATAAAAGTGGGTCACTTCATAAAGAAACTTACACCACCACGTGGTCGTTTGGTTACCATTTATGCCTTTTATTTTAAAAATGACACAACTCTCACATCCAAGGTCCGTTTTAAGTGTCGTTTTTTTTAAACCGTATAATTTTTCGAGATATTTCCATTAAGATCATCAGTTTCAGTCCATATTATCTTCATATTTAATATGGCTTCTACAAGTAATATCTTACTTACCAGCACCAACTACTTCCAATGGAAAACCCATATGGAGGATTTATTAAGAAGTAAAGGCTTGTACCGGATTACCTTGGGAAAGGAAACAACACCTAATGATGTTGATAAGAAAGACAAATGGGATAATAGGAATGATGAAGCATGTGGATTAATTAGAATTTACATCTCTCTTGATTTAAGGTTTCACCTTCAGTCAATTGATAAACCCAAAGAAGCTTGGAAAAATATTGAATCTATATTTGGTAAACAAAATATTATTCTAGCACAACAGTGAGAAAATCAAGTACTAACTTTAAGTCCAAGTGATTTTTCTCTCATTGAAGACTATCTATCTAAGTTTAAAACACATAACTTTATGTGAAGAATGTAAAATAAAGATAGATGAAGATCATTTCATATATCTTATTCTTTATAAGCTAGGTAGTGCATATTTTGTGTTTGTATCTACCTTTTATGCCATGCAATAGGCTCTAGGGGAAGATTATAAAAAACCCAATCTTGAGAAATTTTGTGATGCTTTGATTAGAGAGAAAGATAAGCTAGTGCAACTTGGAGTGATCAACACTCCAGGTGCCTCCAACAAATCCTCAGTTGTCCATCAAAAAGATAAACCCAAGAATCCCAAGAAGCAATATCAACACCACAACAACAAGCAATATAAGGGTACCAAACCCACTCAGACAACTTCTGCTCCTAATGAAGACAAAGGAGAAAAATATAAAAATAAGAAGACTGACAAACATTGCAACTTTTTTGATAAATATGGTCATGATGAGTCCAAATGTTTCAAGAAGATGGCATCTTTAGAAGCAACGATGAAGAAGCACAACATCAGTATTGATTATACTTCTTCTTCTTCTTCTCATGGACATGCACTTTCAACTTTTGGTTTCTCCTTCAATACAACTTCTACTTCTACTTATGATGTGTGGCTTATTGATTCTGGAGCATATTATCATATGGCTAATGATAAAGACATATTTTCTATTCTAAATGAATGTAACACCAAGAAAATATTTGTTGGTGATGATATATCTCTTAGTGTTGAAGGATATGGAATAGTTGAATTAGAAAATGGTCATTTCAATGATGTATTATATGTTCCAAGTCTTTCTTGTAACCTTCTATCGGTTTATCAAATCATTGATTCAGGTGAATGTAAAACCATAGAGTTTTCACCTCACCAAGTTGTAATCAAGGATCTAAAATATCCTAAGCATGTTCTTGCAACTGTAATTGTTGATGATATTACCAGGTTGTACAAGTTTGACAACTTTGGGTGATCATATTTTTCATCATTTTTTGTTGCTCATAGTGATGACTTGAGCAAACTTTGGCATGAGTGGTTTGGTCATCTAAACTATCGCTCATTGCAGCAACTATGTAATGAACAAATGGTGATTGGTATTCCTCTTGTTTCATGCAGAGATGGTGTTTGTGTCGGTTGTGTTCTCAACAAACATCATCGACACAGTTTTGACAAACATGCCTCGGGTCCTTTGCAGCTTGTTCACAGTGATTTGCATGGTCCACTTTTTTCTCTTTCTCTTTCTAGGTGCAAGTATTTCTTAACTTTCATTGATGAATTTTCCAGACGTACTTGGGTTTACTTCCTAAAAATTAAGAGCGAAGTTTTTGACAATTGTTTGGCATACAAAGCCCTTGTAGAAAAGAAATTTGGACATCAAATTCAAAGGTTAAGAACAGATAATGGAGGCGAATATGTGAACAATAATTTTACAAGTTATTGCACTACACAGGGAATCCAAATGAAACACATTGTTCTATATACACCACAACAAAATGGTGTTGTTGAGAGAAAGAATCACACATTAAAATAAATGGCTAATTGTATGATCCAATCTAAAGGATTAAGTCTAAAGTATTGGGCAGAAGCCATCAACTGTGAAAATTACATAGTAAACTGCACTCCCACAAAGGCTCTTAAAAATATAACATCAGAAGAAGATTGGACTAAAATTAAACCAGATGCAAGTCACTTCTATGTATTCGGCAGTATAGCATGGGCTCACATTCCTGATGAGAAAAGGAAAGCATTGCAGCCTAAAAGTGAGAAGTGTATATTTGTTGGTTATTCTGAAGATGTCAAAGGTTATAGACTTCTTCAAACACATTGTAATGAAATTATTATTAGAAGAGATGTTAAATTTGATGAAAATATCTTGGCCTATGAGCCTAATTCGACATTTCTCCCTTCTTTGGCCTGCAAGCCTAATTCGACAGTTGTGCCTTCTTCGGCTTGTGAGTCATCTTCAACGTTTGTGCCTTCTTCTCTTCTGGTGAGGATGAAAATCCACCTCCTCCTTCTCACCTTCCTTCAGATGAGTCTTTTGAACCTAGACCAACACCAACTCCACCGCTTCCTATATGGGTTTGTTCAACATGAGAAGCAGTTGGTGATCTTGTCGGTGATCCTTCATATCAATGTCAGACATGTTCAAAGTTCCAGCAAGCCTCTTCTCTATTGGCTCAAGTTTCAGAAACTCGTGATCCAGAGAAATTTGCAGAAGCTTCGGGTCATCCAGATTGGGATACAACAATGAATGAAGAGTATCGTTCGTTAATGGAAAACAATACTTGGGATCTTGTACCTCTTCCAAAAGGAAAAAAACTTGTCAGATGAAAATGGGTCTATAGAACTAAGTATGTATCATATGGAAGTGTTGAAAGACACAAGGCTCGGTTAGTTTCAAAAGGAATTTTCCCAAGTTGAAGGAATTGACTATAATGAAACCTTTGCCTCTGTAGCCAAAATCAAATCCATCTGACTTGTTCTTTCCCATGCTACCTCACATAAATGGGAGGTCCATCAAATGGATGTTAAATCCGCCTTATTGCATGGAGATTTGCAAGAATAAATCTACATGGAACAACCTCCTGTCTATGTCCAGAATGACTCTATCCTTGTTTGTCGCCTTAAAAAATATTTTTATGGTCTCAAGCAAGCTCCCTGAGCTTGGTATGCCAAAATGGACAACTTTCTTATTGTCACTAGATTCTCTAGATTCCATTCTAATCCTAATGTCTATACCAATAAAGTAGGAAGCCATATCATAATCCTTGTCCTTTATGTTGATGACCTTATCCTTACTGGTAGTGACTCAAAAATTTTAAACCATGTAAAAACCAGCCTTAAGAAGAAATTTGAAATGATAGACTTAGGATTTTTGTACTATTTCCTTGGCCTCCAAGTTTTGCAAACCAATGCAAGAATTTTTCTTTCCCAGACTAAGTATGCTTGTGACCTTTTTCGTTTATTTCACATGAACTATTGTAAACCAACCCCTTCTCCCTTCCAGTCTGGAGTCAATATTACTTCCACGTGTACTTCTCTCGAATTTTATGCCACCATGTACCGTCAGTTAGTTGGTAGCCTCTTATACTTGACTCATACCCATCCTGATCTTTCCTTTTTTGTTGGTATTGTTTCCTGGTATATGCAAACACCCCATGAAAGCCATTGGAAAGAAGCTAAAAGGATACTTCGCTATGTCCGTGGTACAGTTCAGTTTGGGATACATTACAGTTCAGTGGGGAATCCTTTATTGGTTGGTTTCACTGATTTAGATTAGGTCAGTGACCCTAATGATCAGAAGTCTACTACAGGTTATGTTTTCATCCTTGATTTAGGACCTGTCACTTGGCCCTGTAAGAAACAACAATCTATTGCACTTTCTTCAGTAGAAGCAGAGTATCGAGCAGTGGTAAATGCAACTCAAGAAGCCTTGTGGCTTCGACATATCTTTTCATAGTTTGGATTCCAGCAGCAGCATCCGACCAACCTTTGGTGCGACAATCAGAGTGCCATCAATATCACCAAATACCCAGTTCAACATCAGTGTAGAAAACACATTGAGATACACATGCACTTCATCAAAAATCTCATTCATGATCAAGTTATTGAAGTGCTCTTTTACCCAACAGAAGATCAAGTTGTAGAAATTTTCACAAAGTTTCTTACAGAAGCGAAGTTTTCCAAAATTCGATCTATGTTAGGAGTTCAGGAAGTTGTCATTAAGGGGGGATAGGCTCTAATAACTCCTTCCTTCTCCTATTGTGTCACCATTTTAAATCTTTCAATCCTATCCCAAGTTGTTCTTAAAGGGGGATGTTAGGATATTTATACACTTAGGAGTTAGTTAAGATCTACTTAGTCTAATGTGTCATTAGGTAAAAGTATGTTTCTTAGTGTGATTCTTTAGTATGCATTAGTATGCATTTGTAGTTAGGAAATCTGATGGTCACGATATGTTCTCGACATAGAGTGATCCAAAGGTTCATACTCTCCTCAATCTTAATGACCATTGATCTGTGGCTTAACACTCGATTGGTCCATGATCTCTATTTAAAGAGAATGGAGGTTCCTTTTCTGATGATCAATTGTGAGAAAATCTCTTGTAAAATCTCTCTGTAATATTTTTCTTTTGCATTAATAAACTTCTCCAAGTGGTCACGTTGGTTGGGGTCGTGGATGTTCCCCCATAACGGTTTTACCTCATGAAAACATCGGTTCGTTGATCTTTGATCCGGTTATGTAAGTGGTTACTGAAGGTGTTCGTCCTCTGTTGGAATACCTATGTTGTTGAACACCCTCAACTCATCCATTTGTTTTATAGAATTTTCCTTAGTGACACCTTACCATTTGCACATTTAATTCATTTAAAAAATAATAATTAGGAATTATCCCCCCCCCCCACACTTGTCACTTGTTCCCTTAGTTGCAACAATAAATCCATAATTCAATTTAATTAACTGTCAATTTGCCTCACCCATCCTAAAACCACTCCTAAAATTACTACTAGTTCTCCCTTTAGTCCCTTTATTTCCCATTTATGACTGACGCCTTTCTAAAACAGAGTTGAGTTAAAATAGGAATGTTCTCTAGTTAGACTAGACTCTAGATATATTTCTATGCTTACACATTGTTTTATGCTTTATTCCTTTCTTATTTTAATTTGTAATTTGGTATTTTATGCATACATGTGTATTGTATTAATTCTTTAGATTTATTTTATCTCTCTTAATCTCTTAAGTTGTTTACCTTTTTCTTATTTCATCTCAATTGTAATTTAGTTTTTTTCCTCTCATTAACTTAGACTTAGGATTAGTTAAATTTGTATTTGCAAAATCTTAGAGCACTAGGGATTATGATTAATAAATTCAGTCTTTAATTAATTAATCAATCAATTAATTAATTCGGCAGTGCTCAAGATTTTACAGGTTTAACATTCGCTCAAAGCTGTATAGGCCACCTATATTCATTGACTCACCCTTTTTTTTAAACTGAGGTGTGCCCTTCAAGACACACTTCATGCACCAAGGGTGCCACTTGCCTTTGGTTCAAATTTTAATTTCGTGACATGACCTTCAAGACGCAGTCTGTGCTCTAAGGGTGTCACTCACCCTTTACTGGTTTTGGTAGTTGTGTTGGTTGTGGAGCCTGATTATCTTCCTGATTCAGAGGTCCTTGCCTTCAGCCATGTTTATACCCCATGAAGTTTTTACACCCCAGAAGTATGTACACTCTTCCATGCGAGGGAGTGCATAGGGGGGGTACCCCCTCTGCGGGGTCCGGGGGGGCTATCCCCCTAACTGGGGGGTCTAGGGGCAAGCGGACCCCCAGCGGGGGTTCGGGGGAGAAGCCCCCGAAGAAAAAATTGCCTTGTAAAAGTATATTGTAATTTCATTGTAAATCTGGACCATTCATTATAAGGTCGTAGATCTAACGGTAGAGATTATGTTAGGGTTCTTTTCCCTAGAAGACAACCCTCTTTTATGAGGGAAATGTATTGCGGCTATGGATGATGGTGAATATTGTATTCTGAGAGAGGAGACTATGAGAGAAAGAAGAGGAAGTTACAATGGGTTTTGTTGTAGGTTGTATCCCTTCATTTGCTGGATAATAATAAAGGAAGGACCTAGAAATTTCTTTGGTGGACGTAGCCCACACTGGGTGAACCACGTAAATCTGTGTCTCTCTTGTATTGTGTGTCTTCTGTGTTTTGTTTCTGCATTTGTTTTATTTTATTTCTCAGTGGTCCTATTTTTCTAACAAGTTGTCCAATCCTTGGAGTGAATACTCTAGTCAGGAAACCTTATGAGAGACTAAGGGCCTCTAAGGAATAAGGACCCTATCTTATTATGTGCCCTTTAGAATCTTCATGATCAATTGTCTCAGTCTACCCTCACAGCATCGTGAATCTCTCGAACTAGGTAATCGTTAACCTACAATTTGATCCATGACGGGAGTGCTAGTAGGTTGTGATAGGGATGTTGCCACACCTCTCCCTCAATATCTGGTTTTTGTACATGGCCCCTTTACTCCTTATGTGAGTCAGATTAGCAACCAATCATCAGCCTGCATCCATCAACGAAACACTGTCAATGATCCATAAACAACATCATAATATACCCGATCATATGTCACATATGCATAAATGAAATACCCAAACCATTACAATCCACTCTCTGACTTGATCTGAAGTCCAAGGAGGTCCATTGATGCCATCAGCATCCTCACTTTGTCAAGTTTTCTGCACACTCAGGGGAAACTCGTCAATAGAATCTGTCAATACATATATATCAAATAACATAACATCATAATCCATCAACATCATCATAATAATTCATAAGAGAAACAAACAACATATACTAAAACCAAATCACTTTCACACAAGTCTCCTCAAAGAATAAGTCCATAACATGTGTTCGCAAGAGCGGGATGTTACGCCATTTTCAATCACTTGAAGTGATTTCTTTAGTCTCTTCCTTTCTTGGGCACCTCAAAACTATTGATTTAGCTTTTTCTTTCCACTCACAAATGTCCTCAAAACTTAAAATTATATAACTATTTTCATATTCCAAGATCACTATGTTATATCTAGCACAGTGAGTGGAGACATCATTGTTGGATTTTTTTATTAAGTTCTTGGTTGTTCAACCTATGATAATCCTTTCTTCTTGAAGTTTTGTATTCTTTATGATATTTTTCTACTTTGAAATATATGACTTCATAGGTAGCTTCAAAGCATGGTGGGAAGATTCATTCTTTCATCTCCATTGTTGGTGCAATGCTAACTAGCAAATAAAACTACCCAGAATGTTCCTTAAAGATCAAACACACTCTGATTTTTAAGAACTTGTGGGATGGAATTTGTGAAGGATAAATTGACAGTAGACTAACTATACGTATAGAAAATAAGGATCTTGTCATATTAAATAACAATGACAAGAAATCATATGTCACAATTGTTGTGATGGTAAGTGATAATGTGATCCTCCATATTACTTCCATTAAAGACTCTTATAGTGCTTTAAATAAAATGAAGAATTTGTATGAGTCACACTTAAAATTGGAACTCATACAATTGTTGGTGAATCTTTATCAACCAAGAGTTAAAGAATGATGATCCCATGGCTTTATCTTTTGAGATAAAATACATCATGCATGACATTGATTGATCCAAATGGTTAATACACATGTCACCATGGTCAAGGACTTAAAATGGTAAAATTTGTATTGTTGGATTCCATGGGATTCGATCCCATCACTAGCCTCTTCAAATGACTTAAGCACTATGAGCTAGCCACAAAGGGTGAATTACTACTTTAGAGAAAAAACCCACTTTTCATAAATTTAAACTTAAGCACCTTTTCCAGCTAAGGGAGGTGTGCCCCTTAGCACTAGGCCACATGGCCCTAATATGACCACAAATGGGGGCCATGCACCCTAAATAGGGGCTTAATCAGATTGTTTACCAAAGTTTTGGTTTTGACCCTATTTTAGTGGATTTTTAGCTGATTTTTAGTGATTTTTGAAGATTTTAGGCCCTCTGAAGGGGACCTGAGCCTAATTTGAGGCCAAAAAGTTGGGGGGAAGTTGGATTTAAACCCCCAAATCAGAATGTAAATAAAACAAAGGTTTTTAACAGTCCAAATAGGTTCATAAGAGGAGAAATGCTATAGAATTGTGAAGCCAAACACATTTTTTATGCAGGGAAGCCATTAAAGAGAGGAACTTTGTAGGCCAATTTCAGGAGCTTCGCTAAACCGTTTTCAGTTCTGTCAGTTGCGTTGGGTTCTTGAGGTCAATAAGAACACATCCAGAGTAGTTTTTAATCCATTTGACACGTTTCTTATGTACTTTTAAAGCATTGAAGAGAAATAAGAAAGCCTCACCCACCGAGACAAAGGCCCGGACACATAGGCGATCTTGTCGAACTCTGTTAACAACTTTTATATTATGGTTTGTTGATTATTTGTGCTTAATTTCAGATCTTCATTTATTATTATGGCTGCCATATTATATCATTAATTATTCCTCTTTATTTAATTCCTAAATGGTTAATGAACGCATTCTTTAAAACTTAACCATAGTCTTAAAAGATCATTTTCGGATCAAGTGGTATCAGAGCACATTGACGGTTGGTTTTTTAGTTTGCATGACTACTAGGAAAAAGTTGAATCATGGTAAAGGTGATATTGTTGAAGATAATCTTGAGCTTGGATTGAGAAAGAGGAATTCTCAAAGTGAGAAGATGGCATTGGAAGAGGGAATTTCTCATAACGAGATAGAGTTTCAAAAGAGCTTATTTTCCATGTCGGAGATGGTAAAGGTTTTATACGATTATTACTTGGAGCAGAAAAGACCAATTATAGGTGAGTATTCAAAAGCCAAAAGTGAATAAGGAGAGGATCCTCCTAAACCTCCTCCTTCATCTCCTTCTTTTCCATCAACTTCTTCTTCTTCAAGTACAAGTTCTAAGTCCACCGCAATAAAACATTCTCATAAACATAAACATGATATTACTTTACTTAACCTTGATGTTAAGTTTGAATTACCCATGTATGATGTTGAATTCAATGCAGAGAAGCTTGATAACTAGGTTAGATAGATGGAAGTTTATTGCAGTGTACAACAAATCAAGGATGAGGCAACTCAAATCAAAATGGAATCTCTTCAACTTGCAGGAAAAACACTCATCTAGTGGAAAAGCAAGTTGAAAAATGGCACGCAACAAGTGGGTAATGTATTTCCATAAAGGAAAGGTTTTGTCTCCACACTTGGAAAGAAATTTTATCCTTTGGGTTATAAAGAGGAGGCTTTAATTGAATGGCAAGGTCTTAAACTAAGAAAAGGACAAACAATGCAAGAATACACAGATGAATTTCATAAGATGGAAATAATGTTAGAAATTCCATTACATACCCAAGAAAATCTTATGAATTATATAGGAGGTTTACCTACTCACATTCGTAACACTGTATTTATGTTTGGACTTACTAATATTGATGAGTTTTTTGTTCAAGAAACATACATTGAGGCAGGGAAAATAGGAGTTGGTGTATCAGGGGAATCGTCTTCAAGAAAAGAGGACAAACAGAAGGGGAATGGAAAGAAAGAAAATTCAGTGACAAGAAGGGAAGAGAAACTCTCTTGCAAGCATTGCAAGAAAGAAGGGCATGATGATGACCATTGTTGGCAATTTCATCCTGAGAAGAGACTGAAGTGGTTCAAAGAAAGGAAAGGGAGGCAAACAGTTGCAGCAACAACATGAACAACGGACTTGGGATCGGATTCCGTTGATGAGTCTAAAATCACAATGGTTGGTTTGACAGGTAAACTTGGTGATGGATATGATTCTAGAGGTAAATTGTTTCACATAAGGGTCATAATGAAGCATACTAAGGTCGACCATTGATATATAATGGATTGCAATCTAACTTGATTTCAGGGGAAGTGGTTAAACAATTGGGATTAAAAACTCAGATGAATCATAAACCTTACTCACTTAAATGGATAAGAAACAATCATAAATTTCACATAACAAAGCAATGCACTTTAAAGTTTTCAATTTCATCAAAGTTTGTGGATGAGGTAACTTGTGATGTGGTGCCACTCAATGAATGTGGAATGGTTTTAGGAAGTCCTTATTTTCATGATCGCAAAGAAATATTCTATAGGGAACATAATCAATATAACTTAATCAAATAAGGCAATGAATATGTTGTGCATGCTCATCACTTAAAATAAAATCAATCTCTTCAAACAATGGAACAATTAAGGAAGGCAACTCATGCAAACAACACACCTATAATTGTGCCAAATCAAGCAATTGATATTAAGCATGAACATGAGATGATTGTAGAATGGAATTTCAATCATACATTTCTTCAATATATCCTAATGTCGTGCAAGTACTACAAACATATTAGCTCATTTGCAGACATATTTCTGATGTTATCATTGCTAATGTTTTCAACATGGATGGTAGTGGCTTCAGTAAGATGTGAAAGAGTACAAGTGGCTAGCAATATGATGCCAGTTGTCATGTTTTTTTTACAATTGATATTTATGAGACATGTGTGCAGGATAGATTTTAAAGACAGAGAAAAAGTGGGGTGGCCTATCCAGCACTTTATGTCTGGTTAATACCCTTTTGGAGGACCAAAAGGTCTTAATGGGGAGGTGTGATACAAATGGTTAATACACATGTCACCATGGTCAAGGCCTTAAAAAGTTCAAATTTATATTGTTGGACTCCATGGGATTCTATCCCATGACCTACCTCTTCAAATGACTTAAGCACTATGAGCTAGCCACAAAGGGCGAATTACTACTTTAGAGAAAAAAACCCCTTTTCATAAATTTAAACTTAAGCACCTTTTCCAGCTAAGGGAGGTGTACCCCTTAGAAATAGGCCACATGGACCTCATATGACCATAGAAGGGAGGGGGGAGAGGGGCACCCTAACTGGGGACTTAAGAAAATGTTTTGTCAAATTTCCAATTTTGACCTTATTTTAGTGGATTTTTAGCTGATTTTTAGTGATTTTTAGTGATTTTTAAGGATTTTTGGCCCTCTTAAGGGGATATGAGCCCAATATGATGCCAGAAAGTTGTGGAGAAGTTGTATTTCGACCCCCAACTTAGAATATATATAAAACATAGGTTTTTGATATTCCAAATAGGTTCATAAGAGGAGAAATGCTATAAAATTGTGAAGCCAAAGACATTTTTTATGCAGGGAAGCCATTGAGGAGAGGAACTTTGTGGGACAATTCTGGGAGCTTCGCTCAACCATTTTCAATTCCATCAGTTGTGTTGGGTTCCTGAGGTCGAGAAGAACACATCTAGAACAATTTGTAATCCATTTGACACTTTTCTGATGTACTTTTGAAGCATTGAAGATAAATAAGAAAGCCTAACCCACTAAAACAAAGGCCCGGAGACGTAGGTGATCCTTCCAAACTCTGTTAACAACTTTGATGTTATGGTTTTATGATTCTTTTTTATTACTTTCATATATTCATTTCTTATTATGGCTGCCATGTTATATCATTAATTCTTCCTCTTTCTTCAATTCCTAAATGGTTAATGAACTCATGCTTTAAAACTTAACCATAGTCTTAAAAGATCATTTTTGGATCATTGATGCCACTGGAGTGAAGAAAAATATTTTTCTCATAGAATTCATTAAGGCCCTATACCCTACATATTCTCAGTACCTTGAATCCCTACAATCTAGTGGTAAAATGAAGTCCATCACATTTGAAACGTTGGTGGGGAAAGTTGCAAAACATGAAATATCATTTGGAAATAAATCACATTATCCCACTAAAGATATTGTGTGCCTTTATTAGAAAGGAAAAAATCAATCACATGATTCTTCTAAAGGAGAAGGAAATAAAAGAGGCCATGGAAGAAATAATTTCATAGGCAAGAGGGTAGGAACAAGCAAGGGGAGATATCTAATATTCATTATGAACGTTATGGAAATAATTGGTTACATGAAACAAATACATGTAGAATCCCATGGGAGAAGATTAAGACAAGCAAAATTTGAAAAAATACAAAGGTAAAACATAAAATTTGGCAAGAGGTAAAGCACCTAAATCTGCTCATTATATTGTTTCCCATTGCAATATAGGAATAACAAAATATTTTCTTAACACTTCATTTGCTTCTTGGAAAGATGCATGGTTTCTTGAAACAGGTGCAACATGCCAGATGACCTTTTACAAATACTTCTTTGAATATTTGAATGACAATGTAGATGGTATAGCCTATTTTCTAGATAAATCAAGTCTCAAACCTTTGAGAATTGGCACCATTAGGCTTAAATTACCAACACTCTCATATTTTCTTATACATGATGCAATATATTTTCATGAGCTACGAAGGATGTTGTTGTCTCTTGTGTACATTTGGAAGCAAGGCCGCTCTATTCATATATTTGGTGTTAAAGTTGAAATGAGGAAATCTTCTCACAACATGGTCATTATGACCAGAGTGGAGGATGGAATATTCCTACAGTTGAAAGGGAAATTTTCTCATGCACATAAATATGCATACCTCTCTCACCACAATGAAGGTACATTCCCATCTAGTCTCTTATGGAATGCTATATTTTGACACATTAATTATGATAGCCTTTTTTTGTTGAAAAATAATGGTGTTTTAAGTTTTCCTACTATTTCTAAGAATTTGAAGCAATGTTATGGTTGTATCCTTGGAAAACATAGAAAATAACCCTTTCATGATTCTACATCCAGAGCATGTAGAAAACCTGGGCTGATACATTCTAATTTTTGTGGCCCCATGTCTATTCCATCTGATAATGGAAATAAGTATATCATGTCTTTTATTGATTATTACACTAGGATGTGTTAGGTGTACTTGTTGAAAGAAAAATAACATGCTTTTGAAACTTTTAAAATTTTTCATGTATGGATCCAAAATGAAGCACAATCACATATCGAATCTCTTTGTACTGATAATGGAAGACAATATACATCTAATGAATTTGAAAACTATATTCTCAAACATGGGAATCAACATCAAAGCATGATTCCACACAATCCTCAATAGAATGGTGTAGCTAAAAGAATGAACTAGTCTCTCTTAAATATGGTCCATTCAATGATGTTTTTAAAAAATGTGAAATTAATGTTTTAGGATGATCTATTTCTATGTGTAGTATATTTGAAAAAAAGGAGCCCATATCATGTTATTAGGAACAATACTAATGAAATGTGGTATGGCCACATTCCTTTAGTGAGATATCTTAGGGTCTTTGGTTCCACCTGTTATGCCTTAATTACTAAGGAGAAAAGAAACAAGCTTCACACAATGGTTCATAAGTGGATATTCTTGAGGACTTCAAATAACACCAAGGAATATCATATTTACTATGAGGTAAATAAGAAATTTGTTTTTCTAGAGATGTATTTTTTCTTGAATACTCCAAGAATGACAAAATTGTTGAGAAACAACTTGATCATCTAGATAAATTAACCCATGTAAAGACATATCACAAGTTTGATGATGAAATTCCAGATATTGAAGGGGGGATTCCTATCTTGAATCAATATCTAGAATCTCCTTTTGAAGAAACATCTCCCCCTCATGAATAAGTTCCAACCACTTCATCAAAACCAGAAGTTTATTTGGATGATTCGATTGAGAGGATTGAAAGGCTAAACCTTGATGAGAATTTGAAACCATCTCAGTCAATTGAGTAACCTGGATCATCTCAGAAAGGTCAACCAAAATGGATCATAAAGACACTTTAAAGTATTCATCCTAATGAGGTTGGAAATACATGAACCAAAAGTTCTACGAGAAAAGATGGAGTTGATGAAGATAATATAGATTCAAGTGATGTAGATGATATGGATGTTTCATAGATTGTGATTTGAATTTATATACTAGATTTGAACTAAATTCCTTTTAATAAGCCACTTCTCACGATGAGTGAAAATAATCCATGTAGAAGGAGTATGATGCTCTCATCAAGAATGGGATGTTGAAGTTGGCGGATCCTGCATTTGGAACCATACCAATTGGTTGCAAGTGAATATTCAAGAACAAGTACAAATAAAATGGCTCACTTGACAAGAAAAAAGCAAGTCTCCTGGAAAAAGTATTTGTACAAAAATAAGGTATTGATTATGAGGAGACTTTTTCTCCCACAAAAAACTGGACTACCATTCATACTCTATTTTCCTTGGTAGAACAAAATGGATGAAAAGTTTATCAAATGGATGTGAAGACTACTTTATTGAATGGATAGTTGAAAAAAAAAACCCTTAATGTCTGATCCATAATTTCTTTTTGTGAAGGGACAAGAATAGAAAGTATTTAAATTCATCAAATCTTTATATGGCCTGAACAAAACAACACAATCTTGGTACAAAAAACTAACTAAGCATCTCCTGAAATTGAATTTCAAGCATTTTAATCTTGGATATGCAACTCTATTTGTCAACAAAGTTGGAAACTATGTGGTATACCTTGTAGTTTATGTAGATTATATATTAATAACAAGGAACAATTAAATTTATATTGAATCCATATAGAAAGAGTTTAAGAAAGGCTTTGAGATGAAAAATTTGGGACATCTTCACTACTACTTGGGCATTGAAGTGACTCAAAATCCAAAGTACATATTCATCTCCAAAAATAAGTACATTGGAGAATTGTTGAATAACTTTGGCATGGATGATTATAACCCTCTCTCTAATCCAATGGAACAAAATTTGAAGCTCACATCAAAATAAGAGAATGAATTTGAGGATGAAACCAAGTATAAACAACTTGTGGGAAGCATTATCTACCTTACCACCACCAGACTAGATATCTCCTCATTGTTGGGATTCTTTCTAAGTTCATGAAAAATCCTTGTGAAGGATATTGGTCTACTGTAAAAATAGTTCTAAAATACTACAAGGGAACTCAAGATTTTGGACTCAAGTATTCTAAGGTGGATGAATTCAACCTGATTGGATATTCTAATTCAAACTTTGTTGGGAATAAAGAAAATGGAGTGTCGACTTCAGGCTATCTCATCATTATTGGATGAGCATTTGTCTCTTGTAGTCATGCAAATACTTAGTTCTAGTAGATTCAAAAATAGATGAAAAATGTGTGGTAGATACAGAAGCAAAAAAGGAAATTGTGTGCCTCAAGAAAATGCCTAAAATTTGCAAGAGAAACAGGTTGAATTCTACTCCTACTCCTCTCCTAGTTTAAAATACATTTTTATTCAAGTTGTCCAAGTGATTTGGATTGGATCATTGTACAATATTTCATGTATATTGGTAATTTATAGGTGGGAAAAAATGGAGGAATTATCTTGCAAATCCATTTTATTGGTAGGTTACAGTCTAGAAAATTGGGTTCTGGAACCTTTTGGAGCCATTTTGAGGCATCAAAAGACATTTTTTAGGGTCACAATGTTTAAAACTTCTGCACACACCATTGAAGGAGTCCTACATATTGATACCTTTCCACGGTGTGGACAATACCTCAATTGTACCACGTACAAAAACTTTATACCTCCTACAAGTTTACCTAACTTGTTGACCACCATGGTACGAGTGGATGCGAAGTTAGCCCCCATTACTCAAATTTGTGGGGATAGTCACATGTCTATTTTCAAGAAAATTATAGAAGGTACAAACCTTATCACTAATTTATGGTTGAGGAAGTCAAAACCCTAACCCTAGATGGCTATCGATCCATGTTGAATACTAGGATGTTAGGAGGAGAAAGGGGTTCCATTATTTTGTATTGTATTTGTTACATAGCTAAGAAGAGAATCTATCAGTGTTATTTTGAGAGCATAACAAAAGATGAGAGATTTTGTAGTAGCCATATACTCCATAGTGTCAAAGGAAACTCCACAATGAGTGCCTCTTTATTTGTAATTGCATTTCCATAACTGGAGAAAAGAGAGAAGAGCATATGAATTACTTTCTAGTTGGGTTTTCTCCTGTATTGGGTTTCCCAAGATATATATTTTGTTGTGTTGATGGTGTGTTATTTTTCTCATTTCCTTCATTTTTGTATTTTAGTTATTTCATAACTTAGGTAAAATATAGTAAATAACTAATATGGTGTCCAAGGAAATAAATTGCATAATATAATATTTCATAATAGTATAAGATTTGTTGTGATGAACTATTCCAGTTGAATATCCATGACGTGTTACAGATCATATTGGTATAAGAGTAGTTTTATTTAGGATATTTTTGGAAAGTTGTAGGCTCCAAGAGTTCTATTAAGAATAAATTCATAGAACCCTAGCCATAGAGGATAATGTTTTTCACAACAACCCTAAAGATATAGCAGAAGAGAGATTTGTGAGGCTAGAAGAGAAATTCCTTGATATATCTTGCAATATGGACCTCTTCATGGAGACTCTAGCACATAGACTCAGATAATTCAAGGAGGTTGTAGACTCTAACTCAAAGATTGGATCATAGGAGAAATCAAGTGAAAATGAAGACCCAGAAAATGATTTGAGGAAAGAGCCCAATAAAGAGAAGCGAAGTTCCAGTGTCATCACTCCTTCATAGTGCTTATTTAAAATGGAACTGAAATTGGATATCAAGACCTACCAAGGTGAGATAGATGCAGTAAAGTTGAATCATTGGTTGCATCAGTTAGAGGTCCATTTCAATGTCCACCATATAGAAGACACAATGGAGATTTCATTTTTCAAACTAAAATTAGAGAGCCATGCACTAACCTAGTGGGAAAGTCACATTGAAACACTTAGGATGGAGGGTGATCAAGTAGTAACTACGTGGGAAGATTTCATAACCCTCATTAATTCTCATTTATACCCTATTGGGTATGTATAGGACCAATGGATCCATTGGCATTATTTCAAAAAAAGGCAGGGGTAGAGTGTGCAAGAGTACAACACCAAATTCAAAAATATGGATACCATGCTAGGTATCTCTCCCAAGAACCTAGATGTACTCCTCAATTATTTGGGAGGTCTACATATTCATTTGTGAAAGCAAGTGATTATCTTCAATCCTAGGATAGTCGATGAGGCCTTTTTTCAAGCAATGTAGCTAGAAAATATAGGCCATAAAGAAGGACAACCAAGTGGTTCCAAATAGAAAGAGCACCAAGACACTTCCATGGAAGGAAAGAAGAAGTGGAAAGGGAAAGAAAAGAATATGAAGAACACTATACATCAATGTAAAGATCCAATAACCATTGTAAACATTGCAATATCGATGGTCACACTGAAGAAATGTGTTGGGAACTATATCTAGTGTTGAACCCTAAGAACCACAAGAAGGATTTCAAGAAGAAGAACTTTCTAGCCATAGATTTAAGGAATCATGTAGAGAGGAGTTGATATGTGGATGAGAATATTTCCTATAGTTAAGTGTAGAAGGAGGTGAATCTGAGTATCCTTCATCACAGTGAAGAGAAGGAGATGAAAAAACCCTTCCATCTCAATATCTAGGTCAAGAAGACCAAGGTAGTCACTCTATCCGTTTTTGGTTCACATGCCAATATCATAGCATATGATCTAGTCTGCAAGCTTGGGTTGGAGGTTCATGATCATCCTATCCCATATCCACTAGGGTGGGTAAACAAGGATGCAGAGATCAAGTTCACATAATAGTGTAAGCTCAAATTTGTTATAAGTGGATATTTTATTGATGAAGTGGAGTTATATGTAGTACCCATTGACATGTGTGGTGTAGTGTTTGGTATCCCCTACATGTATATGAGGTATGTGATATTCATGGGGAGAGGAAACCATTACTTCTTTATAAACGATGTGAAGTCTTTTATCATAAAATGTGCATAAAGGTAAATTGAAGATCTCACCGGTAAGTGCCAACCAAGACAAAAAGTTGAGTACTAGTTCAAGTAAAAAGTGTGTTTTTCTTTTCTTATGAGATAATCACTCAGGTGATGAATCGGTAATAGTAAAGGAATCCTTGGACGGATGTCCTAAAAATAAGAATAAAAAATAGTTGGAGGAGTTCTTGAGGGCATACAAAGGAGTGTTCCAGGAGCCTAAAAGACTGCCACTTCATATGCAAGTGGAGAAAAAGATATATTTGTTTCCTGAATCCCCATTACCAAATATTGGGTTGTATAGACGGTTTGTTTTAGAAGCATATGAAGTGAAAAAACAGTTGCAAAAATTGTTGGATTAGGGAGTAACTCAACCAAAAACCTCACCTCGTGGGTCACCTATCATCATCATACAAAAAAATTATGGGACTTGGTGAATGTGTACTGATTACAAAGATTTGAACGAGATTACACTTATGAATACATGCCCTCTACCCAAGATATATGACTTGTTGGACTAGTTGCAGCATGCCAAGTAATTCAAAAAGTTGGATCTCAAATTGGGATACCACCATGCCTGTGTCAAAGAAGAAGACACCTATAATATTTCCTTCAATACAAGGAAAGGTTTGTATGAATGGTTGGTCATGCCATTTAGTTTATGTAATGCATAAGCTACATTTATGAGATTGATCTCACAAATATGTAGACCATCATAAAATTTCCAGTTCCTACTAATGTCACTAAAGTTAGGAGCTTTGTTGGGCCAACACAATACCTACATAACTTCATAGGATTATTTTCAGTGTTACTTGCACCACTCCACACGATAACATTAAGCCGTAAGAGTTTCCAATGGGGAAATAATAAACATAAAGATTTCAAAGAGATGAAATGAAATATCAATCAAGAACCAGTTCTCATGTTGTGTAAAGTGAAGAATCCCTTCAAATTGGAGACAAATGCAAGGATGTAAGATAGTATGTTATCATATAGAGATGTTTCATGGGGGAGTTTTGAACTACCCTGCATATGATAAATAACTCTATGACCTAACTCAAGTTGTTAAGAAGTGAAATCATTATCTAAAGGGAAAATAAACCATTATCCACACATATCACCAACCATTGTAGTATTTGCAGGCCTACAGTAAGCTTCAACAAACCTAACATTACAATTGGATGGGGGTTTTGCAGCAATTTCATCTAATCATCAATTATAAGAGGGGATGAATTAATAAGTTGGTGGACATGGTTTCAATTCCACCCACATACAAGATTATAGACTTGGAAACTCTTATGCACATGGATCATTTTACCCATGATGCATACAAAGAGGCATACACAGAAGATGAATACTTTAAAAATGTGTTTTAGTAGCTACAGGAGAAAATACATGTAGAATAAAGTGACATCAAGGATGACTATGATTTCCAGAATGGGTTACTCTATAATCTAGACAAGGTCTGTGTTCCTAAAGGTGAAATATTGCAGCTTATCAAATAGGCTCACGCCTCCAAGGTTGCAGGACATTTTGGTGTTGGGAATACAGTTTCTAACTCAAAAAGGTATGTTTGTTGGCCCAGAATGCAAGAAGGTGTAGATCGATATATTAGAGGATGCATGTTTTCTTGTACCAACAAACCCAATATTAATAAGCAAGGTCTATAACATACCTTACATATACCCACTCGACCTTGGGAAAACATTTCCATGGATTTTGTGGGTTTTTTTACAACAACCAAAAAGCGACATGACTATATATTTATGGTAGTTGATAGGTTCAATGAGATCTGGATTCTTATGCTTTGTACAAATACCATGAGAGGAAAGTAAGAAACAAACATGTTTGTTGAACAGGCCTGGGTGCACTTTGGGATACCAAGGAGTTGTTAAAATTTCACTTAAGGAGTTAAGTGTATTCATTATTATTTAACTTTAAACTATTAAAACAATAACTACATGAATAAGGATCACTGAAGGAAAGACATCCACAATATACAAAAGATTTATCCTTGGAAACCCTCTTGGGGGAGAAAACCCAACAGAGCTTCTTCAATATAAATCCGTCAACAAGACCAATGTCTCTCTCAAAAGAGATCTCAAAAAAGAAAAGATCATAAAAAGATAGAACAAAAAACCTAACCATAATAGGGTATCACACCACTAGACCAAGTTAGTCCTCCAAGAGATAACCAAAAGCCTTCACTAGAACACCCTTACTTTGTAGTTGTGTCTCCTCCTCAGACTTGTGCACTTTTCCTTGTTTGAGAGAGATTGTGTTGTGTGTTCTTCAAGTAAGGCGCCTAGCCTCTTATAAACACAAGTTGAGCCACTCAGTATTAGGTCAGGGTCAACTTGTATACTTTACCCTTTCTAATTTACAATTGAATTTTTCTAAGGCACAATAGGGCTGAATTTTACAAAGGAAAAATAGGGTCGAATTTACAAATATAACATAATATTATTATTTAGGGTTTTCTCTTTTTCTAATACAATAAGAATATCTTTCAAAGCTACTCAAACTTCAACACTCCCTCTTAGCAAGGAAGGTATTCTTTTGGCACGATCGTCACAACTGCTTCTGTACTTCTGTACACTTGACCATTGACTTGTTGAATTTCCACGAATTTATATTGAAGAAGTTTTGTAACCACATAAACATCTAGGGTCTCATCATTCTTCTAGTATTTATGTCATCATAGGGATTTAACTCACCAACTCACACAAAATCTAGCATCTAGTTCATAAAGAACTAGAAACTCATAAGCTCACATAGAATCTAACATATAGTTCATAAAGAACTAGTAACTTACCATCTCACAAAGAATCTAACATCTAGTTCATAAAGAACTAGTAACTCGTCAACTCACAGAGAATCTAAAATCTAGTTCATAAAGAACTAATAACTCATCAACTCACACAAAATATGACATCTAGTTCATAAATAACTAGTAACCTTTGGTTGGAACACCAGGAAACTAGTCCACATTGACCAGGCATCTAATCAAAAGGATTAGGAGATGTAGTGTGCACACACTACCCATATATCCCAAGGATAGGAAACACCTCCAACCACACAAATTGGCCCACCAACTTGAAAAGTTGGGTAACTTGCCAACCCCACAGGCTCGACATATGTTGACCTTGTGTGAGCTCATCCTGATTGGCGCCACAATCAATAACATGCCTTTGAATGACTACCCATTGTTATTTTCACATGTTGATGTTATTTCCTTGGAAACACAACTGTAACTCATCACTCCCTCTTACAAGGGAATTCCTTCTAGACCACACCAATATTGTCTTTGAAGTATACAAACTTCACTCTCGACAAAGGCTTGGTCAACACATTTTTTATCTTCTCAAATGTAGCGACATACTGGAGCTTCACTACTCCATTCTATACCATATCTTTGATATAATGGTATCCAATATCAATATGCTTGGAATTGTCATGGGACATTGGGTTCTCTGTCAACTTCACACAACTCTGGTTGTCACACTCGATACAAGTCGCCTCTAACTCAAGATCAAACTATCCTTCAAGAAAATACTGAAGCTAGACTGCTTCGCTACTAGTTCACCATGCTGCTATGTACTCTGCCTCAGCTGTACTGAGTGCCACACTAGTCTTCTTCGTGCTAAACCATGAGATCATAGTTGATCCCAAACTAACGAAACATCCATAGGTACACTTCCGGTATGCAACACTACCAACCCATTCTGAATTAGTAAAGCCTTGCAGGCTTATCTCACGATCCAAACCATATCTGAGTCCATAATCAATTGTACCTTTCAAGTACCTCATCACATGTTTTTATGCAATCAAGTGAACAACTCTCGGCTCAACCATATACTAACTCAATTTTTTCATCACAAAACATATATCTGGCCTCGTGTTCGTTAAGTACATCAATGAACCAATCATCTTTCTATACATGGTGGCATCCACTGTCTTTGAAGATGTATCACTCAATCACTTCAAATTTGTCACCATCGATGTAGGAATGGCCTTACAATCCATCATTCTGAATCTCTTTAGAATCTCTACAACATATTTTCCTTAGTTAAGGAAAATATCACTCGATCTTTTCCATACCTCTAGAACTAAGAAGGAATGCATCATACCTAGGTATTTCATCTCGAACTTTGTAGAAATATTCCTCTTACTTTCAATAATGAGATTCTTGTCTCATGTTAAAAAAAGGTCATCTACATATAACAATAATATATCTGGTCCACCATCTACAACCTTGTAGTAAAGGTTGGAATCTTATTTACTCTTGGTAAATCCCAAGCTCATAAGGAAACTGTAAATTCTCCCATACCATGCCCCGGGTTCTTTCTTCAATCCATATAAGGATTTCTTCAATCTACACACATGTGTCTAACTGTCATGTGTCTCGAAACCTTGTTGTTGCTCCACATACACCTACTCTTCTATTACATCACTTAGAAAAGTTATTTTATCATCCATCTAGTTTAACTTCCATTTCATCACTGCAGCTATCACAAGTATATCTCTAATCGAAGTGTATCTCGCCACAGGATCAAATGTTTCCACATAATATATTCATTTTTTTTTGGGAGAAACCATCTGCCACAAACCTTTCCTTGTACTTCTCGATACTTCCATGTGTTGAATGCTACGTCTTGTAAATACACTTGGAACTTACCATTGTATTCTCTTTCATTCTAGGAACCACATCCCAAACATCATTCTTTACAATGGAATTGTACTCTTTAACCATAGAATACTTCCATTCTTTGTTCTCTGCAGCCTATTCATAACTAGTAGTCCCATCATCAATAATGTCACTTAACAATACCACGTTACTAGAGTATGGTCATGGTCTCTTTCTTTATTTGAAGGATCGATCTAGAGAACCATACTTCTCTGCATCCTGAATAATTTATCGATCCCAAGTTTGTCTTCTTTTCTTAGTATTCATCTCTCTGGATGAATCTGTAGGTCTATGTGGCTCTTCCATATCATGATATTCTAGTACAACATCATCACCTACATTTGTATCTATAACTCTGGGAGCTTCAGGTTCCTCATCATGAATATCATCTGAATGATTCCGTCTCGATCTACTAAAAGTTTCATCCTCGTCGAAGGTGACATCTCTGTTATTCTCAATATATCGGTGACCGAGGATCTAGACTCTATATGCCTTCAATGTCTTACTATATCCAACAAATATACCCTTTTTCCTGAAGGGTCCAACTTCGATCTCTTTTCCTTGGGGACATGCACATATAATGGACAACCAGATATCTTCAAGTGGCTGACCTCTATATTTTCCCCTGTAAACATTTCTTCTGGTGTCTTGTTCCCAATTACACAGTGGGGACTTATGTTTTGTACATATACTATGGTCTTGGTTGCTTCATCCCACAGATGCATCAATAAATCTTGGTCGTGAATCATGTCCTTTAATACTTCCATGATTGTATGGTTCTTTCCTTATTCCATACCATTCTGTTGAGGATTGTGGGAAGTAGAGAGCTCCCTCTTAATCCCAACTTCCTTACAGAATGCCTTGAATTCATCTTATGTGAATTCTCCTCCATTATCTTACCTTAATATCTTTATCTTCTTTTCCAATAGGTTTTCAACAAGTGCCTTCAATTCATTGAACTTGTTGAATACTTCACTTTTATCTTTCAAAAAGTAAATCTAAGTTTTAAGTGAGAAATCATCAATAAATAAAACATAGTATAGATACCTTCTAAGTGAAGTGGCTGACATCAACCCACACACGTCTAAATGTATGATGTCCAAGGATCGTTTGGATTTGTTATCACTGCTTGGAAATGGTTTATTCACGGGCTTTCCTTGTGCACATCCCTTGCATATGCCTTCATGATTCACTTGGATTTATGGAAAACCTGTCACCATCTTGCTCACGATTGGTAGTTCTTTGTAATGTATGTGAGAAAATATTCTATGTCATAGCTCACTTGTAGCAACTATACTATGTACTAATGTTGACATTGAATGTCTCGTCAATTTGTATAAGCCTCCTTCTTGAACAACAATAACCACAACATCATCAATAGAATTTCCTCTTGGCCACATGAGAACTTCACCATCAATGAAAGAAACTATAAATCCTTTCTCATCCAAATCTGAGATAGAAAGGAGATTCTTCTTCAAACCAAGTACATATAAACATACTTCATCTCCATAGGTTTTCCGGAATCCAATATGTAGGATGCTTCTCCTACTCCTTTAATGGGATACTGATAGTCATCACGGAGCTTCACCTTGTGAGGTGAATCCTTTTGAACTACTACTAACAAAGAATCCGTGTAACCTATCATGTTCTTAGAAGCACCACTATCAATAAGCCATGTGTCACTTCCATGAGTGACTGTACCTTTAAGACATGATATCAATACATATTCTTCACTTGAGTCATCTTCTTTGTCTCTCTCTTTATTAGTCTTATCATCTTCTGTGGCATGAGAAATATGTATTTTATACTTTCCTTTTCTGACTTGACCTTTAGAGTTGGGACAATTTATTGCAATGTGTCCCATCTTCTGGAAGATGTAGCATCTGGAATTTGAGAAATCCTTTTTAAAATTTTGAGTCTTTTGTAATCCATGAGGCTTCTTGTGTGAGTGAACTTCTTTATTTCTATTTCCTTTTCTTGCATGAGCTGCTAGATCTTGATTTTCCTCATCGCCTAGTTTCTCTTATCTTGCTACCAATCTAGTTTCTTCCTGAGTGCAATCCTCCCATAGTCTGCTAAACCTTGTTATATTTCTTCTTGAACATATTCCTTGAATGAATGATTCCCAAGATCTAGGGAGACCATTCAATGTATTCATTACCAATTCATCTTCTTAGATTGTGTCTCCAATGGATTCAAGTTGTTCTTTTATTTGAGACACCCTTGTGGAGTAGGATTGAACGGTTTTTGAACTCTGCATATTCACATTCTTGACTTGTGTTCTCAAGTTCATCTTTTGGTTGATATTATTTCCTTCATACAGTCGGGATAAAGGATCAAACATTTTCTTGGGAGTTTTCAATGATGAGACATGAGGGATCAAATGATCCTTGATAGAATAAAAAATGATTCTCTTTTCCTTAACCATTGTCTTTTTGTACTTTTATTTGTGCTTATCTTCGTTTGAATCTGGAACTTCATGATCCAGATGGATGTCGATGGCCTTCCACCTATTCCAACTAGTTCATTTTGGCACTTTTCCTAGTCTTTGGGTCCCTGACTTGCGAGGCCATTTTGAGGCCCTAAACAACATTTTTAGGGCTCGCCATAGTTGGAAATGACCTTTGATAGATAACAACAAAACGTGTTGTCCTTGGATAGAACTTTCCAACGGGGGGAGCATTGATATATACCATTGCTTCCTAAGGGGGGAGGATTGATCCATATGGATGTCGGTGGCCTCCCACCTATTCCAACTGGTTCATTTTGGCAGTTTTCCTAGTTTTCAGGCCCCTGACTTGCAAGGCCATTTTTAGGCCCTAAACAACGTTTTTAAGGCTCGCCATAGTTGGAAATGACCTTTGATAGATAACAACAAAATGTGTAGTCTTCGGATAGAAATTTCCAATGGGGGGAGGATTGATAGATACCATTTCTTCCTAAGGGGTGAGGATTGATCCAGATGGATGTCAGTGGCCTCCCACTTATTCCAATTGGTTCATTTTGGAAGTTTTCGAGTTTGGCAGTTTTTTTCCTAGTTTTCAAGTCCCTAACTTGCAGGGCCGTTTTGAGGCCCTAAACAACATTTTTAGGGCTTTCCATATTCGAAAATGACCTTTGAGGCCCTAAACAATTTTTTAAGGGCTCGCCATAGTTGGAAATGACCTTTGATAGATAACAACAAAACGTGTAGTCCTCGGATAGAAATTTCCAATGGGGGGAGGATTGATATAGACCATTGCTTCCTAAGGGGGGAGGATTGATCTAGATGGATGTCGGTGGCCTCCCACCTATTCCAACTAGTTCATTTTGGAAGTTTTTGAGTTTGGCATTTTTTTCCTAGTTTTCGAGTCCCTGACTTGCAGGGCCGTTTTGAGGCCCTAAACAATGTTTTTAGGGCTTGGAAAAATGTGTAGTCCTCGGATAGATATTTCCAATGGGATATCATGCGCCTAAAACAGAGATCATATGCAAATGTTACGACCCGGGAAAGTTGATGTACTAACGTACCCAAATAGGGCCCATATGACTTTTGGTGCTTCATGTCCTAGGGTTAGGTTTTTGGACGTCTAGGGATTTTGACATTCTTGTTTATTGTAAAAATGCCTTTATAGCCTCATTGTAATCATCTTCTTGCGAATGAGTGAAACTATCACATCTCTTCTCAGAGATAAGCTACCACCATTCCAACAAGCTTGTTTTCCACTGCATTTTACAGTTTCAACTTATTTCCTTATTCAATAGAAAACCAGTTTTATTGTATCTTTGTTATTCTGTGTTAAACATATTTTAATTATCTGTATTCATTTCGTTCTACTCACAAAATCCAGATCACCTCTTCTTTGACGAAATCTTCTAGATCATTCTTTTCCAGAATGAAAATCACTCTATACTTCCATTCTCAGAAGTTATCAGCACCCTCAAGCTTCTCATCAAGCTTGGTACTGGGTGCCATCTTGTCCTTGAATGATAATACAATAATAAAAATGAAAACTTTTAAAAGAAAGGTTTTGAACTTACAAGAGAGTGTGTTATGCCAAGGTGAACTACTCCAACTTCAATCTATAGCTGCCAAGACGTCTTGATCTATGGTTTATGAGGAAACCCTAATTTTTCAAAATGACAATTTGGGAATTTTTCTCTGAGGGAAAGATGTGCCCTCCTTAGGAAATATCCTTGATGGCTTTGTATTGACTAGCATCCTTCAGAAAGTGGGAGAAATTAATTTCTAGGATTTTATGCAGTTGCCAGCAGTTGTTGTAGTTGCAACACAAACTACAGTTATTCCAATCTTCGTCAAACTACAAATCTAAACCCAAGGAAAGATGCACTAGGGTTAGGAGAGTATTCCTATGGTCTTGACTTCCTCGGTGAGTTCTTCTAGACTATGAAAATGACCTCTTTCAATCCCGCTCTGATTCCGTGTTAAAAATTTTCTTAAACAGTTAAGTGTATTCAATATTCTTTAACTTTAAACTATTAAAACAATAACTACATGCATAAGGATCACTGAAAGAAATACATCCACAATATACACAATATTTATCTTGGGAAACTCTCTTGGGGGAGAAAACCCAACAAATATTCTTCAATATAGATTCATTAACAAGAACAATGTCTCTCTCAAGAGAGATCTCGCCAAATATAAGATAATTAGAAGATAGACCAGAAACCCTAGCCAGAATAGGGTAGTGCACCACTAGACCAAGATAGTCCTCCAAGAGATAACCAAAACCCTTCACCAGAACACCCTTACTCTATAGTCGTGTCTCCTCCTTGTACTTGTGCACTTTTCCTTGTGTGAGAGAGTTTGTGTTGTGTGTTTATCAAGTGAGGCGTCTAACCTCTTATAAATACAAATTGAGCCACCTAGAATTAGGTCAGGGACGACTTGTATACTTTTTCCTTTCTAATTTACAATTGATTTTTGCCAAGGCACAATAGGTATGACTTTTACAAAGGCACAATAGGGACAACTTTACAAATATAACATAATATTATTATTTAGCGTTTTTTCTTGGTCTAATACAATATTGATATAATAAGAATATCTTCTGAAGCTACTCAAACTTCAATAGGAGAATCATCTTAGATAGGGATACCATATTTATTAGTTCCTTTTGGACTACACTTTGAGAGAATATGGACTCAAAGTTGAAGATATCCATGGAATTTTATCCATAGACAAATGGGTGAACAAAAGTAGTCAATGGGACGTTGGTACAAATTTTGAGGGGTTACAATCAAAAGCATGCAAAGACCTGGGATCAAAATCTGATCTATATTCAACACTCCTATAATAGAACTTAGTACACACTTCTACTAGTAAGTCTCATTTTGAAACTTTCTTTGGATATTTACAACCTTCTCACTTGGATGTTGCTTGTGGACCTCAAGGATGAGTGAGGGAAGAGATCATAGGAGAAGCATTGAAAGAAGAAACATTTGTTGAAATTATTAAACAAATATATTTGCAATTACAGGAGATGCTTGATAAGTCATAAGAAAAATATAAGGCCAAACATGACTAACACATAACTAAGAAGTCATTTAAAGTGGGAGACACAATTTGGTTATAACTAAACAATGAAATACTACAAGGTCCTGGTAAGAATATCAAGGCCCCATTGTATGGTGCTTTCAAGGTATTGGAGAAAGTGGGAAACAATACCTACCGACTCATTATACCCCCATACATGCACATTTACTTAGTAGTGAATGTGGACAATTTGGAACCTTGTGAGCCTTCCATGTTGGATCAGGAGAAGTAATAGGTCCTACCGACCATAGAGAACATATCACGAGATGGTTAGAAAGAGTTGGAAGAAGACACAGTTTTCCAAAAGAATTTTAGAACTACAAGATAGGGGCAACATGACCTTTGGCAAATTGGGCTAAAAAGACAACATCCAGACAAAGTAAAATGGTACTCTAGAGAGAAGGTAGAGGAAAAATTTCCTCACCTCATTCGGTAAATATTTTGGGGACCAAAATCCTCCTTGAATGGGGAGGTATGATCCAAATTGGATCATCATACAATTTGTCATCTATCTTCGTACTTTCTGGGTGGAAAAAATTGGAGGAAACGACTTGCAAGGCCATTTTAGTGGCAGGTCCCAGTTTGGAAAATTGGGGTCTAGAACCTTATAGAGCCATTTTTAGGCTTTAAATGAAATTTTTGGAGGTGAAAGTGTTAGAAACTTATTTTCACACCCTTGACAATGTTCTACACTCAAAAATCGTTCCAATGGTGCAAACAACACATCAATCAAAGCTCGCATGGAAACATTATGTCTCCCGCAAGTTGACGTACCTTATTGACCACCACGGTACGAGTGGATGTCATGTTAGTGCACATTATTCAGATGTGTGGGGCTAGCCGCATGTGCTTTTTCGATAATATTATAGAAGTTCCAAACCTTATCATTGATTGAGGGTTGAGAAAGTCAAAACCCTAACCCTAGATCTCTATCAGGCTATATTAAATACTGAGTCTCTAGGAGGAGAAAGGGGTTCCATTCTTTTTTATTGTATTTGTTCCATAGTTGAGCATAACATCTAGAAGTGGTATTTTGAGAGAATAACATAAGCTGAGATATTTTGTAGTAGTCATATAGAACACAATGTTAAAGGAAACTCCATGGTGAGTGCCTCTTTTTTTGTATTTACATTTCCATGACTGAAGAAAAGAGATCAGATCCATGATTTAGTAAGATATATCTTGTGTTTGGATGGTTTGCTATTTTTCTCATTTCTTTTTGTATTTCAATTATTTCATAACTTCAAGAAAATCTAGTAAATAAATAATCTGGGGTCTAATGAAATAAATTGCATAAGATAATATTTCATAATAGTATAAGATTTGTTGCGATGAATTGTTTAAGTGGTATATCCACAATAGTTTATAGATAACCAAGAATCCTTGATTCAATGATTGAAAGAATAACATTAACACAAAGTACTACCTGATTCGATACCATGTAGAGGCCAATACTACTCACTTGAGACATTATTTAACAAATGAGCAAATTGTGAACATATTCACACCAAAACACTTGGAAGAGGGAATTTTGAGAAATTTAGAATGATGCTTGGACTCACCAACACCCATTTGGATTAAGGGGGGGAATGTTAGATTCTTAATCCTTGGGGATCAAGGTTCTTTGTAAATATTATTTAAACAATTATGAAGTTTCGTAGGTGAATAAGAAGAGTCGTTGAGGCCTCTTGGAATATGAAACCAAAGGTCATTTCAACTTGTATTTAGGAGTGTTTCATGTCAATGAAAATCATTCAGTGTGGAGTTAATTAGTCCTTTACCCATACCTTAACAGTGGATAATATAGGACTATTCTAAAATGACAGGGGAACCCTAACGCTCTGAAATGATTCCTCTGCAAACTTGTTTAATGAACGGAACGAGCCACCATGTAACTTACTGAATACTATGGTCTGGCACAGATAGCTCTAGGGTCTTATCTGTTAGAATGAATCAGGAAGAGGGTGGGGAACCCCCCTCATGCAACAAAGTTATGACCAATGATAGGACGGGAACAATATCCAAACAACCCTCATTTGAGCCATCGCTGCAGCTACGCGACCAACTCCTTGCCAGAGAACAAGGGTTCAAGAAAGAGATGGATGTGGAAACAGGAACGTCCCATCCAAAAGCATATCATGGTTGGGAGCATGGAAAATGTATCCTGCAATCTGATAAACCACCAAGATATCTCATAAGCTCAACAAGAGTGGGTGAACACACACAGTTTATGTGAGAGCATTCCCTCATAGGCAATTTTCTGGGACTGTGGACATATGAATGTGACCTAAATCGATGGATTAAGCATTGGTGGAACCCTAAGGGGGACTACGAGGTCAAACTCAACTCAAAGGATTTTTTCACAATCATCTTGTACAATCTAGAAGACAAGGACATAATATTTGAGAATGGGCCATACTTCTACAACTCGACAGGGCTATTCCTGTGCTTCTGGATGGAGATATTTATCCCAGACAAGGAGGACTTCACAATGGCTCAAGTTTGGATCCAATTATACTCTTTGCCGCAAGATTTTTGGATGGAGGAAATCCTTATGGGAATCAGGAACACGGTGGGTCACTATGTCAAAACATCGGAAGCTACAAAGCAGAGGAAATACACTTATTACACTCAAATATGCATATAAATTAACATATCCAAGGCTCTCTGAGGATTTGTAACTCTGGAATATCAAGACAAAGACTGGCAAGAAACGTTGGACTACGAACACATCCCTTTTTGTTGCAGGAAATGACATGAACATGGCCACCTCTTCAGAGACTGTCCTCTGAACATCCAAGCATCCAAGGCCAATGACACCAAGAAGAAATATGGCTTTACCACTATCACAGGTAGAAAAAATAACGCTCCAAGGAAGAAAAATCCAGATCCACACCCCAAGATCTTGAGAAAAAAATATTATGAGATTCTGAACCAACTGTTGTTAGAAGAAGAAATCCAAGATCCGCACAAAGAGAAACAATAGGAGAAAGGGAAGAACCAAGCCACACCTTCCTCTATCCAAAATCATGAGACCAACCCAGAAGAGGGGGGAGACATAGATGGGGACACCCAGATGTAGTTGGATGATTAGGATATCATGGGAATCGATCTAGAAAAACTTGAGGAAGATCTTAATCAAAAGGATATGCAAGCCCTCCCTGAAGAGAAACTTTGAAAGGTACATAAAGTCTTTCTTGACTCCATAGTAGGATCCATAGCAAGACTAGGTATAGCCACAGATCCAAGCTCAGACTTGAAGAGGATATCATGAGAGAACAAAAGAAGGGGACGAAAATCATCCCAACAACTCATCAAGGAGGTAGGCAATCTCATTCTCAATTCAGGGTAGATCCAAAAGCTCTCGGAGGGATACCTCCACCCAACACCACAATCATTATGATGAATATCATCACCTAGAACATCAGGGGTCTCAATGGTATATCCAAACAAAGGATCCTTCGAGATTGCATCAGAGCAGAAAATCCAAATATAATTATGTTACAAGAAACAAAATGTGCTGGTACAGAAGCATAAACCATCTTATAGCACATCTGGAGGGTTTGCAATATCATACATACTGAATCCACAGGGGCATCAGGGGGACTAGACATCCTATGGAACCCCAACACTATCACCTTAAGCAGACATTTTTCCACTATAGGCACACTCACTGCCCATTTAGTGATCACATGATCGACTGAGGAGGGTGACATTACAAACATCTATGGACCTCAAAGCCAACAGGAAAAAGACAGTCTCATGAAGTGGATAACCCACATCAAAGAACTATTGATCATGCCCAACTGGATTTTAGGGGGCGACTTCAATATGATCCTGTCGTTGGAAGAGAAAAAAGAAGGAACTAAATGACTGGAGCCAGACATTGGTAAGTTCAAAACCCTCATAGATCAACTAAAGCTAGTAGATATTGAAAATCACAATGGCACATTCACCTGGTCCAATCGTAGATTGGGGCACCAACGAGTAGCTTTCCATCTGGATCACTTCCTTGTAGTGAAATATTTAATAGAGGTAGACTTGAATATGGAAAGCCTCATTCTCCGAAAGGCAGGATCAAACCATTGGCCAATTTTCTTTTTCCTATAAACTGGGGCAATGCCCAAGTGAAAACCCTTTTGGTTTGAAAATTTTTGGCTATCACATCCTGACTTTCATCAGATTGAAAAATACTAGTGGGCCCACGCAGAAATAGATCACGGAACATGCATGTACAAATTCCAACAACGCCTCAAAAACTTCAAGCACTCGCTAAAGCTCTAGAATAAACATAACTTTGGTAACATATTCCAAGGCATGCAGGACATAGAAGACAGACTAGCAACACTGCAAAAAAATTTCATTTCAGGGACCAGAACCATTGAATTAATGAAAGAGGAGGAGGAGCTCCAAGCACAGTTAGAATAAAGGAAAAAATAAGAGGAAATTATGTGGAGACAAAAATCTAGGGTCTAATGAATCAAAGAGGGTGAAAAGAACACAAAGTTCTTCCATAGAGATATGGTGCATCTCCGATACATAAATAGAATAACACAGTTGGAGGATGCCCAGGGAAATCCAATCAGAGAACACACCCAAATCGTTGAAGAGCTCAACAACTATTACAAAGATCTCCTAACGGAAACCAGTGAGGATAGATCGACAACAATCCGATGGGTAACCAATCACATACCCTCTCTTGTGAATCCATAACAAAATGCAACACTGATGAGACCCATCACTCTAGAGGAAGCGGACCAGGCAGTGAAAGAAATGCCCTCACGAAAGTCCACTGACCCAAACGGTTTTACCACCGAATTCTTCCACCATTGTTGAAATTTAATCAGGGAAGAGGTATGGAAGGTAGTTGAGGAATCCTGAACCTCAGGCCAAGTCCTCTCCGCTCTCAGCTCTACCTTTCTCACCATAATTCCAAAAGAGGAGTGGGTCACTCATCCCAAACAGTACAAACCAATTTCCCTCTACAACGTCATCTATAAAATCATTACAAAAGTGATTGCAACGTGCCTTAACCCAATTCTACCTTTTTTCATATCCAAGGAACAAGCAAGTTATGTAGAAGGGAGACAAATCATGGACATCATCATTATGGATCACGAGGTCATCCACTCTCTCAAGACGACCAAAATTCCAGGTATGCTCATCATACTCGATCTCTCAAAAGATTTTGATAATTTCAACTGGCAGTACCTTCACTCCATTTTAGAATCCTTTGGATTTGATCATCAATGGGTAAACTAAATCTTAAATCGTACCTTCTCATCCTTCTTCTCCATTATTTTCAATGGGGTTCCCTCCCAACCTTTCTCCCCTTCCAGAGGCATCAGACAAGGTGACCCCCTTTCACCTTTTCTGTTTGTTCTCATGGCACAAGGCCTGGGGCGATACATCAAGACAATGGTCCTAGAAGGCTCCCTCAAGGGCTTACCCTTGCACAACATCCAACCGACACCCTCGCATAGTCAATTTTTTTATGACACCCTCCTCTTGAACAACCCAACCGCAAGAGAAGCCAACAAGCTCAACTCCATCATCTCTAATTTTGTAGAGGCCTCGGGCATGACTCTCAAGCTAGAAAAATCCAAACTCTACTTCTTCAACTCTCCGATAGTGGTCCAGAATCATATCTCCCGACTCCTGGGCATACCCAAGAGATCCCTTCCATCCAACTACTTTGGCATTCCCCTAACCGGTGCATCGACAAGATTAATCTCCTGGGATAGTCTGCTTCTTTCCATTTCTACCAGGCTAAATAATTGGACCTTTAGGCCCCTCAACATTGCAGCCAGACTAGTCCTGCTCAAATCAATTTTGCAAACTTTTCTTGCCTACCTCTTCATATCCTTAGCAGTGCCCAAACAGGTCATCAAAGCTATCAAGAACTTCCAACGCAACTTCCTTTGGCATGGGCACCAACCTAACAAGAAATGGGCACTAGTAGGATGGGACAAGCTCTACACGCCCAAAAATATGGGAGGGTTGGGACTTCACGATCCAGGGAAGCTCAACTAAGACATGGGTGCCAAAATGTGGTGGATATGGATAAAGACCCCCACAACATTATGGGTGCAAATCTGAAAATAAAAGTATGTTCCACTCACACAAGCAGACCAACTTATTAGACACAATGAACAAATATAGGGATCCAATATATGGAACACAGCTTGTAAAAACAAAGACTTAGTGCAAAAACATGCCTTTTGGGAGATTCAAGATGGAGAAAGTGCATTGTTCTGGCAGGACTCGTGGAAATAGAAAAAAACTTTGAGTGACCTGGTAGAACTCAACCCCCTTAGGCAGGCACTAAACCAGGGCACATTTTTAAGGGTGAAAGATCTTTGGAAAACTATCAATCAAAGGTTGTCGTGGCGTCAATGGAAGACATCTACTCAGGAGCTACTGGTCCCAGAGAACTTGGACCTGCAGGCTTGGAAACATTATGCAAGTTACAGGAAAATCCCCAACCAAGAAGGACCAGACATTCTTAGATGGGTGTACTCCACCACTGGTAACTTCTTAGTCAAAGAAGCCTACTATCTGAAGGGAAACTACAAGAATCATGATAAGTGGAAGATATGGAACAAGGTCTGGAGCCCCTCACTCTGGCCCAAGGTGTCCACCTTTCTGTTCCTTATAGTGCACAATTGTGTCCTAACTTGGGATAACCTAAAGAAAAGGGGTTTCATAGGACCCTCAATCTACACCTTATGTCAACAACAAGAGGAAATGATGGAGCATCTCTTCAACAGATGTCCTTTCATTCAGTGGATTTGGGATCAAGGATCTTAAGCAATGCGTAGATCAAACTGAAACAGAAGCAACATCAGTGAAACAATAGAAAATTGGGACTCGCTCTCCCACAAAAATCCTATTCTTTCTTACATTTGGCAACTCCTTCCAGGATTCACTCTCTAGAAAATTTGGAAGGAAATAAATAAATGAATCTTTCACTCCAAGGCCTCCACACCAGCCCTAACCGGGAGAAAATTGTCACACTCATCAAAGAAGCAATCAGAAGCAAACCTTGGAAACCAGAGGATCTAAAATGCACTCAGGAGGAGCAATGCATTTTTCAGAACTTGCAACTTAGCTTGACTCATCACTTTGCGGTGACTGCACCCAAGTGCCAACACAACATCCCAACCACCTGGTCCCCTCCTCCAACAAGATTCATAAAGATCAACTTTGATGGGGCTTCCAAAGGGAATCTAGGACAAGCGGGATATGGAGCCACACTCAAAAACTCTAACGGCGAGATCCTCTTCCTTGTAGCAGGATACTTGGGGGAAAGCACAAACAATGCGGAAGATCTCATTGGACTTTTACAAGGTCTCTAAGAAACAATTGATAACCACTTCCATGAGTTTATTCTAGAGGGGGACTCACAAATTGTCATTCAGCTAATCACTAAGATTTTCCATGGGGAAAACCCGATGAAAATATCACCCAGCTGGAGACTCTTCGGGTTGCTCGAGGGATTCAGAGCCTTCCTTAGGACTAACCTCAACATCATACCCTCTCATGTGAAAACAAAAGAAAACAATGTAGCAGATTGCTTAGAAAATGAAGGGGTAGCTATGGAGAGGGAATGCATATGTTGGGAGACACATATTTATGAAAACTCAGATATCTCAACCCGATTTCACGCTCTTGACAACAAGGATTTACTAACCCCGGATGGGGTGCCACGTAGCACAACCAGGCCACATGGTAGAGAGCCTGACAGGGCCTTAAATATAGGCCACCGACTCCCATCTCCTCACCATTAAGATGGGAGCAAGCCCGAGAAGCCAGGCCCATGGGAAGAGCCCTCTCACATGCGTGAAGAGAATGGATGCACAGGGCACTAGGGGAATAGACTTAATGGCTAATCCTGTCACGATCACCCTCATGTTTATCTGCAGTTCTGAACGGGAGAGAATCCATTTCGAATTCGACCAGTCGAAGTCTAAAATTTCTTAGCACTGGTGCAGAGGTCGCCACCCCGTTGAAGTTCTGGTCATTGCTCTAATCATATACATGCCGAGGGAAGGAGGCCGACCTCGCAGAGGCATAGCCTGGTATGCTTTTGATTCTCATCAGAAGAGACCAGAGAGATTTGAGAGGATGTTGTCCATGGATCGGACGCAGAGAATTCACAGAACCAGGAAGTCCAGGTCGCCTCCCATGGCCTATGTGGAGGAGGTTTCTTCGAAAGAACCCATCCAAGTTCCTTCGGAAAATCTCCTCTTTACAGTTCCTGATAACTGGAATCTGCCAACCTTCTTTCTGGGCGAGGCTAAGCTACAGGCCACAGGGACACCGCATAGTCATAAGGAAGGAGAACAAATGGAGGAACCCACCACTTGATATGTCGTAGAAGAAATCCCGGAAGATGTGGATGTGATGGCGACTTCAACAACAAGTGAATTCCCTATGGACGTAGGGCACCAGAATGCTCAACGAGGACAACAAGATAGGCACGAGATAGGAGAGGTGGAGGATAGTCGAGTGAGGGAGGGTGGCATGACTCCTATGCCACATCCCCTCTCTATCATGTAGGAAGTATGGCATGTCCAGCTGTCATTCCTCCACCCGGAACACTTGGAGATGATATTTGAAATGAGAAGCTTGGTGGAAGACCAAATCCACCGGAGCCTCCAAATCAACCAACGCTTAGACATGTTGTATGATGCCTACTCCAACACGTCACCAGGACGACGGTGCCCAACATGTGCACAACCCTTCACACTGCCAACCAGAGCGAGAAAGAATGGAGGAGATGCTGAAACCACTAGGTAATTTCTACAGTTAATGTTTCTGGTTAGAGGTTTTGTTTTGATTAGAATTAGCGCTCTAGCTTTGTCAAAGTTTCAATATGTTGTAAGTAGTAAGCTAAGGGAACATTTTCAAACTTATGGCTTCCATATGCCCTGGTTTCCTTCGAGCAGGACAGATGGCAGCCCATTTTTTGAAACAAGATGCATAGGAAGCTGACTGTCCCGGTTTTCATTTTTTCGGTGGGATATTTGGAAATCCAAACGTTTTTGTAAGCTTGCATAGTTAATACAATAGGATCCTCCCATTTTTTACTTAAAAAAAAATTACAGTGGCTAATATAGAAGTCATATAAAATATGTTAAGATGAGTCTACACCCATGCTAAAGTCATCACTGTATACAAGTTTTGTTACACACGGGGGAATTGTGAGCAAGGGAGGAATATGGGCATGCATGTTGAGGAAGAAACATTACGGGAGGAGAGTATGAGGACCACATATGTAATTTGACAAGCAAATTATCCATCATAAAATGATTTACTCATCCATTTTTTTTTGCCAAATTTAGATAAAACTACAAAAACAGAGAACGAAGTTGTCAAAATCATGAGATATAATTAACTATTCAATTTTGAAATTCCTACTTTAATGAAAGCTAACATTCATTAACATTTAGTAAAGATCATGATAGAAAATGTACATGTGAAGAGGGGCTTCCATAGAAATCATACATAGCGTTGACATTTGTAAAGGGAATAAGAAGTTCCATTCTTAGTCATTAACTCGTCATAATATGCACAAGGCATATTAAAAAATATTTATTGTATTGAAATCTTACACTTTATAATAATAATTAAATTACCATGTTATTCGATACAATATAACTCTTTAACTGATGTGACGTGAATGATTTCAATAATCATTAATATAATTTTATTCGATGCAAGATAACGCTTCAAGTGATGTGACCTGAATGTTTTTAATAGTGCATGGTGCATGTAGTAATATAGTTTCCTTTCATTGAAAAGAATCTTTCAGTTTCCATGATGTCACACTACTAAATAATTATTTTATTTAATTATTGCATATTTTTATGTCGAAAGGCGTACACCTATTGATAATGGGCAAAGTTAATAGGGGTTTAGTGCTTAATAAGTTTTCCATGGACATGATTAAATATGGCAGGAATATTCTTAGTAGTCACACAAAATAAATGGTTGTGATTTCAATCATTAACTTCCTAGCTATTATAAAGACATTTGTTTATGTGTTTACTTTTTTACATTTACCTAATCATATTTAAAAATTACTTTGATAGCTAATTGATTGCTAGGTAAGTGATTAACAAAATTTAAAATATTAACACCAGATAAATGAAGCGCAACCATTTATTTGTTAATCAATAATAAATTTTAATATATTCTTTTAAGGATTTGTTTCATCTTATAAACCTTTCGACGTTCACCAACAACTAATATTTAGCTGCTGTGCTAATAATAATTATATCATTTTCTTCGCTGCAAAATAACGCATCAACTTTTGTGATGTGAATGTTCTTGGCCATGCATTTATTAAGATTGTTTTCTTCCATGCAAAATAGCCCTTCAACTTCTGTGAGGTCAATATTGTTGAGATAAGTATCAATGATGTTAATAATGTTAAAGTTAGTTGATAAATGATTTAATAATGTTAAGGTTAGTTCATCAATGATGTTAATAGTTTACTATTTAAGATAAATTAAGGTTTAATGGTTGACAACATGTATTTTTGTTTTGAAGGTTATATGTTCAAATCCAAAGAGAAGTAGGGTATGTATATCATGACCTTAAAAAAAAATTATTATTATTAATTTTATTTGTTTTGCCATCTAAACCCACTCAGAGGCATCTATGGCGTGAGCCACACCAACCCTTAACATGAGTGGATTATTATTATTATTATTATTATTATAAATTGATAAAAATTGTGTAATTGTATATAGGTAAAAATTATGTACCATGCAAAATTGACATCAACCTCATTCCATTTGAGATAGGATTATTGTATCTAAAAATCTTCTTAGATCTAAGTATTCAAGTACATTAAGTTTAATGAAAATATTACATGGTGCATAATAATTTTCAGTAAAATATAATAATTTTTATTTAAATTTTAAATTTTTATAATAATTAATTGTTTTTTATATGTTAATTTAAAAAAAATTGAAAAATTAATTTTTTTCTCAAATGTATTATTAATTGAATATTTTAAATGGTGTATTAAACATTCTCAACAATAATTACTATCCACATTACTAATTAACAAAACAATAACAACAATCACACTTCTAATTAACAAAATTATAATAAGTTTTACCAATTCAAAAGATGAGTTGAAAACCTTCGAATTATTAAAAAGATGATTTTAATGTTGAAAACCTTCGAATTAATTTTCCATGGGATTGCATGCACAACTAATCAGCTTAAAATAGAATCTACATGCATGCACACTACAAGCATACCCATAAAGATGAAATGAACAATGAGCAATATTTAAAATACAACCTATAAAAATTATTAGGAATTTTTTATTATCTACTCTTCTAATCTAATCGTTTTTATAAATAACTTTCCTCATTAAAAAAACAAATTCTTTTAATTTATATATGCTCTATTCAAAATGTTAAGTTCATAAATTTTATCCATGAGCTTCATCACAATATCCTTTGTTTTTACATTAAGGACTAAAAATGATACAAATAAAGGTAATTTTTAATGAATCGTTAAAATCTGCTTGTTTTATCTTGCATTATCCAATGTATGGGAAGCTAACCCAACTATGAGAATCGTTTGACCCTCTTATACGATAACCAAAACAAAGAATTAAACCTCTTACACCATAACGAAAACAAGAATCATGTAAATTTTCAAATTTAACTGATTTAATCAACATGGTTTAATTGTTCGACTTAGACATGTATGATTTAATCTTTGAGACAAGCATATGATTATTGGTTGGAAGAAAGGATAATTGGCTAGTTATTATATACATAGAGTGTTTAGGTTAGTTATGATGATGACGACTAACAAGATTAAGCACTTTTAAAGAAAGTGTGTTTTATTTTCAACCTTTTTAGTATCACAAACATGACATATTCTTTCTTCTCAAAGTGTTTTGGGAATCATCAAATGACTAATTTCACTATGCAATTAGTGAGAGTTCATTCTTATTTTAGCAATATTGATTTTCTTTTTTCACTATTCAAAACCTAGAGATACTTTTGATCTTCTACATTAGGTTTGACCACCTCCTAGTAGTATCTTGATTTTCTCTTCTATATATTTCTTAAATTTAGATGTAATAATATTTTTAATAGTATACGTATTTTGCATAATGACTTGTTCTTGTATTTCCTAATGATTTAGCTAAGACTTCGCATCTTTATGTCATCCTTCCTTTGGCCAGTGGTGGTTTTGGCCAGAGTTTGAAGCAAATTTGAGGAGCATGTTGTCATCCATATTCTTTAGCTTGTTCTTTAACATTAAGTACCTAATCATAAATGTTGTATGAAAGGGGAAAGGCTAGCTTCTATGAGGATGATAAGATAGGGTGCATTGACTTTAGTTTTAAGATTATAACTTACAAAATTATTTTGAATTTTTTCTACCTTCCCAAGATTATGTAGAGATACTACATTCTCAAACTTCAAATCCATATAAGATAACATGAGAGACAACAATTTTAAAAATGAGTTTTCCTTATCCCATAGCCAAAGGTTTTTTAATTTGAAATTGTTTTCAAGCCCATAATAAGCGTTCTTTCTTACATTTATCTTTTTCTCAAAGTTATAATTCCAATTGAGATTATGATGAATATAGGCTCCAAAATATTTGTATGAAGGCACCTTCTTCAAGTTATTGTTGTCATATATAAAAGTATCATAGATCATTTTTTTTGAATTTAATTATCATAACATTAATTTTATTAATGTTCATAAAGTCCCCAAACATTCTTAGTTGCTCAATAAAGTCATAAAGACTTCTTACCATAATATTAAATTAATATGTTGAATAATATTAAATTATATATTTAAAATTATGATAATTATATGTTGAGTTATAATAAATTATGATAATTTAGAAAGTTTTTTAAGTTTTTCTCAATAAGATTTTAAAGTAAATTAAGTCATTTTAATTTATTTTAAAATTTAATAAATCAAATTTCATCTCTATAAAAGTTAACCACCATCATCAATATTTTTAGAATTTATTTTTAAATAAAAAAATTAATAAAAAATTAACAATAAATTAAAAAAAAATACAAAAAAAAAAATTCATATATATATATATATAAATTATATAATATCATTAATATGATAATGTTCCATTCCATGATAATTTATCATATACACATGCATTTTATATTATTTATTTATATACAAGCACATTCTCCCTAATACGTCATATATAGAATAATATGTTTTCTAAGTAATAAAGGCTCACATTAGTAATTAATTTTTATATAATAATGTGAACAAGACTAATAAAAGAAGTTTTAATAGAAGCTTCTACTTCTAGAAAGATCCTCCTCTATAATACTTTTTAGAAGATAGAATTAGTATAAATAGTAGTAGAAGGTGTGAGAAATCTTTTTCTTGTGAATTATTGTAATAGAGCTTTGCTCTGCATGAGGTTTCCCTCTTGAAGAGGAAAGTGAACTTGAATTTCTATCAATAAAGGTGTCATTGTTCGTGTCGTTATTATCTATATTTTGTTGGTTCGATGGTGTTTGTTGCGATATTTATGTTTCTTCTTATTATAATACATATGGTACCTTACAAGTGGTATCAGAGGACTTTCCTTTGCATAAATTGTGGGATTTGTTTTTAGGGTAGAGATGTGTATTATCTTCATCTTTAAATCACAAAGATCTGACATTTAGTGGGTAAAACTGTGGTTGGGGAAGAATACATGCAAGAAATATATAGATGGTTTCTTGGAGTTACTCGAAATAAATGTTTCACCTTGTTGAAAACCTCTAATACCCCTATTGGTATCCCTTTGAGTAGTACCACAAAAAAAATAATCTATACACAACCACCACTCCCACGTACCATCAGGTATATCAAGAGTCCTCTAGGTATCCTAAAACCATCTCTAGATCAATCGATTGACCAACTGAATTATGTAGTGACACTAAGAATAACCCTTAAGAATATACTCTCTAGTACCTGGGTAATCAGGTAGTACGACTAAGGATACGATTGAATGTCCTTGGTTCCCTGAGATATTGGGTCGAGTACTACTACTCGACCCTACATGTATATCAAAGAGCTATAGCACAAGGAAAACCCTTGCTTGTAGGAACCCTAAAAACCCTAACCCCTGGGTCAAAAACAAAACAAAAAATGAATAGAAGGGATATTTTGTTGCACAACCCTACCTACTGCATCCTCGTTGTGAAATTACACAAATTTCCCTATCAAAAATTTTAGAATTTTGTCACTACAGTGTTCTTTAGATCGAAGTATAACTCTATAGAAGTAAGAACAAAAAAGTATAGTGGTCTCGTCAACACCCTTATTCGGGACATATCCCATTGGATTACTCTCTTCCCCTGATCACACTAGTACCTATCATTTTTAAGCCTTTTTTCCCATGGACAGACCCCCTTCCCGACACCCTTAATTTCCACCTATCCCATTTGATTCGTCTTGTTTCCCTAATCGTAGTGGTATATATCACTTATCATTTTATTTTTTGGCTGGACCCATTCCCCCTCTCAGGCATCCTTATTTCCCAAATGGCCACCACGTGCAAACAAGACCTGCAAGAAGAAACAAAACAAAACAAGGAGAACATCCAGAAACTGACTTCTCACATTGCTTCCATCAATTCCAAATTCGAAATCCTCCAGGACGAAATCAAGAACGAATTTGACTCCATCAACAACAAATTCTAAGGTGAATTTCACTCCATCAAATATACTATCCACCAATTATTGAACCAATCCCATGGCCCTCCCTCCTCTGACCAATTGTCCCACTTAGATGGTGTTGACTCATCCCATATTATGGAATTTCATTCCAATTCCTTTCATTGTGACCCCTGTCTTCCTAGAGTTGAGGTCAATAAATTTGATGGCTCGAGTTCTACGAGTTGGTTCACTCAAATAGAACATTATTTTTCTTTGCAAGGAATTACTAATGAGTTGGACAAACTTTGTTATGGTGTTCTCTATCTAGAACCTGAACACTTTCAATGGCGGAAATATGATAAAAATGAACACCAAGGGTATGTTGTTTGGACACAATTTGTTGAAGAGATTTATGAATACTTTGACATAAACACCCACAATTTGTGTCATTTGACAAATTTGAAATAATCTTTCACATTAGAAGACTTTATAACCACCTTTGAGCACTTGGATTTCAAAACGAAGGGCATGTCCGATGCCTTCTTCATGGAATTCTTTATTAGTGGCCTAAAGGAGGAAATATGTGCACAGGTGTCATGGCTTCCCCCTACACTTGGTTGGAAGCTACCAAACACACCAAGGAAACATAATGTATTGTCTCCTCCCAAAACAGAAAACCCTCCTTTATTCCTCTCCCTCGACCCACCAATCTCACCCTTCCTGCTACTCCTCTCAAGATGAAAAAATTAACTGGGGAAGAAATGGTTGAATGCCAACTCAATGGTCTTTTCTATAATTATGATGATAAATATTTTTCAGGGCACAACTGCAAAGAAGATAAGCATTTTGTGGTTATTTCTAAGGATATTTCTAACAATGATGTTAATGTTTTCCCTGTTGAAAAAATACTCGAAGCAGATGATCCTACTCCACCCTCTGACCCTCCAAAAGTTGAGTTGTTGATTTTACCGAACGCCCTCACTGGATTATCTACTCCTCAAACCCTCAAGTTAATTGGATACACTAATCATAGGAAATTCATCCTCCTATTTGATAATGGAAACACCCATAATTTTATTCATCACCACATTTCCCAATAAGTCAATTGCTATATTTGTGTAGACAACAATTTTTAGGTCATAGTTTCCAATGGTGGCTCATGAAATGTGGGGGACGTTGTGAAAATGTGTTCCTACAAATTGGTCAGTACCACCTAAAATCTCATATGTTTTCTATAAACATGGGCAGTTTTGAGATAGTGCTCAGTGTTGAATAGTTATGCACTCTTGGTCTCATTACCATGGATTTTGAGGACCTCACCTTGCAATTCCAACAAGAGGGACAAAAATATAATTTCCAAGGCATCACAAAGGGCTCACTTATGATCATCATCTCCCAGTGATTGGAAAACCTACTAAAAAAATGTTATTCTGGCATTATTTCTAAACACCATTCTATTTAATCCATTGAGACACCCTCTGTGCATCCTGACCTCCAGTCTATACTCTCTCAAAACCAAGTTATTTTTAACACCCCCATTGACTTATGCCTTCCTGCGACATCCATGATCATTCCATTCCTCTAGTCCCATAAATTATTCCTCCCAATCTTCACCCTTACTGTCATTCCTTTGCGAAAAAGTGAAATTGAGAAAAATGTTCAATAATTGATAGAAGTGGGTGTTATCCATCCGAGTACCAACCCCTATTCTTATATAATAGTCATGGTACTCAAGAAATAATGCACTTGGTGTTACATGTCAAAATTCCTCACTTCGATAATGTCACATTATCATTGTCGCAAGTGTCACACTTTTGTCACAAGTTTTGTAAATGTCACATTTTTGTTCTGCATATGTCGCATTGTGAATGACACCATGGAAACACTTAATACATCCTCTAGAACATGTTGGAAGGGGAAAACACATCATCTGACAAGCTAAGAAAAATGTTTTTCCTTGAGAAATGGTCATCTTAACGAACTTTTGGAAGATCAATGCTCCCCTGCTCATATGCGGGGAGTGTTAGCGCTCCTTGTCCATCTAGCAAGGAGTGTTGTAGCGCTCTGTTGCCATTTTTGAGAGAGTGTCAATTGGTTGAGAGAATCATGGGAAGAAATCCCCCTTATATCTAAAGATATTTAGAGATAATCCAAGTTGGTTTGGCTCGAATCCAAGCTTTAGGATGCATCTAAGGGAGATGCCACAACTGATGGAGTCATATTCTCAACTTATTCCAAATATAACTAAGGTGGTTGAGCCTCTCAAAGCATATAAAAGGAGGCATTATCATGGTGAAGGGACGAGAATAATCAACAAAAGTATTTTCACTATGATCGTGGATCTTTTGAGCAATAGGTTGGACAAGGAGGACTTGGAGAGGTTGTTCCAATTGCATCTACAGATTGTAAGTGCCTTGTAATGTTCTCATTAATATATGCTTGGCCTATTTCCTTCAAGTTTGTCTATGGTTTCATATACTTGTCTTTTATTGATAAATTTAGTTTAAACTAATCTTGGTAGAGTATGAAGTCTGTATTGTCTTTGTTGTCTATTGGTTTGCAGATATCATTAAGGATCATGAAGATCAAGTTCAACCTGGATTAAGCGAGGACAAGCTTCAAAAAAAGGTACATCATACTTTCTTCCTCTTTTCCCTTTGACTAGTTTAACTACATTTAAAAGAATGTTAGTGTCCAATGTTATTATCTTTCTGTCTTGGTAGTAGGGGTCTAGAATCCAAGAGGATATTCACCTATCCACAAGGGAATTTTCCCACAACACTTTGCATATGTGTCATGATTTTCGTGCCCTAAAAAAACATCACAATCAAAGGAAAATTTCCCATGCCTATATTTGATTACCTTTTGTATGAATAGAGTGGTGTTCATTACTTTACCAAACTTGATCTTCACTCTAGCTACCACCAAATAGTATGAAGGAAGAATACATTCCCAAGATTTCATTTAGGACTCATGATGGTCACTATGAGTTCTTGGTCATGCCCTTTGGCCTATGTAATGCTCCCTCCACTTTTTAAAGTCTCATGAATCATGTCTTTTGTCCCTTCCTCCATCATTTTGTCTTAGTTTTCTTTGATGATATTCTCTTCTATAGTAAAAATTGGAAATCCCATCTTTCCCATGTGGATCATGTTTTCCATCTACTATCTTAGCTCCAATTTTTTATAAAGTAGTCTAAATGTGCTTTTGGAGCTTTTAAAATAGAGTAACTGGATTATATTGTTAGAAAGGATGGTGTATAGGTGGTGTTAACACTCTGTAATTTCTCGACTGAAGAAGAAATTGACGGAGGTAACTGTTTCAACCACTTGGAGTCTTGGATCTAGCCATCCAAGACTCAGAGAGGGCTCTCTCTATATGATTTAGCTTGGTTTATAATAGGATATTAGGCTAGTTATGATGGATCGAGATTTTTTTTTTTCAATGGTTTGGTTGGAGCGTGAGAGGAGGGACAATTGGGTGAGAGGGTCTGTGCTTGAATATATGACTCACTCTTATATCTAGACAAATCTCTTACATGGGGCAAGGTAGTGGAAATGTTGGATTGAATCAAGTTTTAATGGTGTCAAATGAGGAAAAAGTAGAGGAGAAAAAGTCAAGCAAAGAAGCATTTAAGAATTCCTAAACTGAGATTTTAGAAGAGAAACATAAAGATTACCAAAAGATCAGATACAGAGTATTTCACCAATAAATTCTACTCTATTACTATCCTTTGACAATAAGAATTTGAAAACAAGTGAAATGATAACAGGAAAAACACTTAACAGAGAGAGGAAACACCACCAACACCTCGAGACAAGTATCCTGTCAATAGTTTGTCTATTACTGGTTGATCATTTAAATATTACAAAACATCCTCCTGAAATAGCAAGGCCTACAGTCCACCAAAAAACAAATCAACCCCCTCACAGGTCGAACCCCCCTCATCTTTTTTCCATGTGCATATATAATAAAAAATGCCTCAGCCTTCAAAAGATTCAAGCTCTAATTTCAGTTTCTAATAATAGAAGATCAGTTATATAAAATGACACATGTAAATTGTCTTCAAACTACTATATCTAATGAAATCAAAATTCCTTAGAATCTAGAATGTTGAAGCTTCCATTTTTCATGAATGAAATTAAATTGCCACCTGATGATGATCAAGATGCCATTTGTTTTATAAAATCTGGGATAGATATATTTAGATCACCTCTTCCTCAACTGTTGCCTCAGATTCTAGATATGCCTCATTTGGTCTGGTGGAATTGGTGTCTTGACTGCCAGCTACATTCAAAAGGATTTCTCAAAAACAAGGATACTCTGCCACCTATCTCATTCTTTATCCTTTAACCTTATTCTTTAACTGTTAAGAAGAGCTTGAAAAAATGGGATTTGATTGGGCTTCCACCTATGTCTCAACTGTTATCGAACCCAAGAATCTATCCTCTATCAAAACATTAGGTTGCCAACTATAATCTAGTCCTATCCCTGAGCTGCTCAAAATAAGGAAAAGTTTCCAGCAGTGCCAAGATTTCCATCTCTATTTAAGAATGCCTCAAAATCCGGAGAAACTTGCCACCTATTTTTCGATTTCCTATTGATTTTGTGCTCTCAATCCTTGAGTTCATATCAATGATATGAGATCTGCCACCTCACCCTGAACATGCTCTACCATTTGTACCATTGAATTGGATGCCCTTCATATCTTGGATTGACCCTTTAACTTCCACATGTTCTTCATTGAATTTGATAACAATTCCAGGGAAATCAGCTATAGCCTATGCAGTTTTTATAAGTTGAATCAAGGTTCACGCCGACACTGCTAGAAATTGGTGTCTGCCTTTTTCGTGAACACTAAACTGAAACAACATTTTGGATCTTGTGTGTTAACTGTAGAATTTTTTTCCATTCCAATGAAAATACTTTTTGTTCAGAATATTTCATGAAAGAAAATTCATGCCGACTACTTTGGGTATCACTACACCACCGATGCCAAGTATAATGAAAAAAGTTGGGTAGTAATCTCTTCAAAGTTACGGTGACCTATTGCTAGGCGTTTAGTTGATAGCTCCTTCAAAGTTTGTTGCAACATCATGCAAGACCTATGAGAAGTAAAAATGTCAGAAGACAAGAACTGCTCCATAAGAGACATGAGTTAACATAACATCGAAACACCAAGACCAAGATCCGACAAGCATCAGTCAATAATCTGACTAAACTTTGAGGATTGTCCATTCGAACTTCTATCTGAGAAAGTGTAGCACCAATTTATTTTTAAAGTTGATGCATGCCTGAAGTGGCACATAATTGGGCTTTGTTTGAATTCATACATAGAACAATTTCTTTGATTAAGATCCCGAATCCAATATTTCATCAAGAAGATATGTTTGCACCATATCCTCAGAACTAGACCACTTGCAATTACCTGCAAATACTTGCCAATCTTTCCAGCATCCAATTCTCACAATCGTTATTGTTAGCACTTGACATTTTGAACTTACACTTAATCCATGATGAGCTATGTGGTTGATACATAAATCGGACTGGATAGCACACCTGTCGCCGAGGTTGGAATGAATACTATATTTGATGTATATGATTAAGCGTTGTCGATACCTAGATTATATATGTATGACATACCTCCAACTGCATACCCTGTCGACACGATGCTCTGATGTTTGTGTTACACGTCGAATTTACTTAGCTGGATAAGTGTCGCATCTTCCTTACAACTTTCACAAGTGTCACAAGTTGTTCCTAAGTGTCGCAAACGTTGTTCAAGCATACTGGCTTAACGACGACACTAAGGAGGCACTTAAAACACCTCATACACTGGGGTTGGAGAAGGAAAGATGGTTAACTGAAGTCAAGAAACTCTTAACACCTAAAGAGAGCTTCTGATCAAAGGTTTTAGGGGTGAGAGCTCCCCTAAATCAGTCTAGGGAGCGTTGGCGCTCCCTTATAAGGCTTCAGGGAGCATTATAACACTCCCCTACCCTTTCTAAAGGAGCGCTATCCACACTTAGGGCGTTGGTGCTCCCCTTAAGCTTCTCAGGGAGTGCTACAGTGCTCTGACACCCCTTTTGAAGGAGCGCTGCCTGATCTGGGGCAATAGTTGGCCTGTTGAGGAGAATAAGGGGAGGATCTTTCAATATTATAAGGTAGTTGCATTCGAATTCTTGGTTTCATCAGGAGATCCCTGATCTAAGGAGTAGGTTCCCAACTTGTTCTAAATATAGCTCAAGAGGTTAAGCTCCTCTTAACCTATATAAGCAGGCTCTATGATGGTGGAAAGGGGGAAGAATTGCTAGCATGAAACCTATGATCTCATAGGAAACACATAGTCAGCCAAAGGAGAGTGATCAGTGAAGCTGTTGTCATCTAGGTTGTGGATCTTTTAGGCAAGGGTTAGATGAAGGGGACTTGACGAAGTTGTCACATTCACATCTACGATTGTAAGTACTACTATCGTTATTCTCACCAATATGACACGCTTGGACTGTTTCTTTCTAGTTTGTGTCTAATGTTACATGAACTTATCATTTATAGATAGATTTGTTTTCAAGCTCATATCAATAGAGTAGGAAGTGGTCGTATCTTGTTTGTCTACAGGACTCAGCAAGGAGCGAAGGAACTTGGAGCGTGCAGGGACAAACGTCGATAAAGAGGTACTTTTGTTCTCCTTCCTTATCATGTGTTAGTTTGAATAGATTTGAAAGGAAGTCAGTGTCGACGTTAAGAATTTTCTATCTTAGAGTTAGCGTCAAGCTCTTTGAGGCAATCTACCTATCCACAGGGAGATTTTCCTACAACAGAAACTGGCGACTCCACTGGGGAGATAGCCTCAAATCGAAACTTCTTGTTGATTTCTCCTCATTGACCTACTTATACCCCTTGATTGTTTCAGACCTGGTCCACTCCTCTTTTGATTGGTTTCATGAGCTGATTGGCTCCCTAACCCATCATACTCAACTTAATTGTCAAAATTGAATTGCAATTTTTGGAATTTTTTGACACATCTGGGAGTTTTTGAACCTGGAACCCCTGTCCCTGTGTTAATAGAGCACCAACGCTCCCTAATAGGCTTTCACAGAGCGCTATAATGCTCCTTTCCTTTGGAAACAAAGCGCCAACCCTCCTTTGGCCAGAAAACCTTCCAGAATTGTTTTTTCTAGATTTTGCCTCTGTGTCTCTCCTGCTGGGTAATCCTATGAGCCAATGCTTCTTCTCTTCCAGCCTTGACATCTATCTTTTTGAAAAACGACCATCTTACTATTTGTATTTTGTAGCCTTCTTCACTATCGTTATTGAGTTTCTTTGTTGATTGGAGTCTGAAACTCATGCATTGTCTTTCTCTTTGTTTAACTGAGTAAAAACCCTGGTGAAGGTCATAAAAGGTCTGCAGATCCTTTCATTTTGATTTTGGTCAAGATCATTGTTATTCAACTTTTTCTTTTTGGGTTTGAAGTTTGTTTTTTCTTTGATTGTTTCTTTTCTTTCGCTTTTTCATTTTGATTGCAACGAAAGGGTGTATTGTTTGTATGACTTTTGCTTGTACTCGTTTGATTTTCATTCGTAGAAGAAGGTAATTAGCAAGATGAGTATTGTGTTGAATTGATCATTATTCATATGCAAACAATAAAAAGCATCTTCATGATTGATTGTGCATGTTAGAAGTCATCTCAAAAGTTTTAGCATCACATCAGGATTTGATTGAAGAAAACTTGTTCGAGGACACTCCTCGTTAGTGCTTGTTAGTGAAAAGAACTCTCTCTCTCTCCATTATATAGATGTTCATCAAAAATAAATGAATTCTTATCATTTTTGATGCAATTTTGGGACTGAGTCATAATTCCATTCGTTTCACTTCCGTGCACCCCTTTTGCGTAAAGAACAACTATAAAAATCAACACTAATTAAAAATTATTTAGAACTTTTTCTTTTCTAGGATCCTCCACCAATAGTAGACTAGGCTTAGTACTTTGGATTAGGTTGTGAGCATAACTCTCCAAAGCTTCCAAAACAAACAGTAGCATCCTGAGTTAGGGAGAGTTAAATCCAATCATCGTATAAGTCTTCCTGGGATCCCCCTCTCACACAGGGGTTACGGACGAAGACACATTCAGGTCAGCTACGGGGACTAACCCTCCGTGGTTTAACTGATTGTGGTGGTCAGATCGTATTATGGGGATCGCTTCAAGGTAAATCCATAATTACTGCGTGGAAGCCTTTTAGTTGATTTCGGGCTCGATACCCTTCCTGTACATTCGGATTGGACTGTCGACTGTTCCCGCCTAGGGGCTGACTGCGAATTGGTAACCTTAGTGGCCATAATATTTAGGGTCTTACACAAGGTGACGGTGACGGGAAGTCTCACTGTACCTGGAGCAGACATTGGTCAAACTCACTCAAGCTCCTTGGAGGGTAAATCCACAATTACCGCGTGGAAGATTGCACCAAGGTGTAAGTCTGTTAAGTAGGTCGCCATTGTAATTGTTCCACCCTATCCCCGCCCCTTCTGGACTTGATCACGCGATGTTGGATTTCATCACCAACTAGTACGGTCATCAAAAGAAGGTCTTGTTTGCTTGGTTGTGATTCTTAGATTTCTATTAGCGTATGCTATTTCTTTTCAGTAGTTGGCCATAGATCTCTTTCACCGACTCTTTTTCGCCAACATCGAACCTCCACGCCATTCGCGGAGGCTATAGGGACTTTCTCCAGAAAATATGGAAGGAAACACCCCTTTACCCCTTCATTCAATGGATCAATCTCCTCAATAGAGCGAGGTTCAAAACACTACAACTCCCCAGGAAGAAGTTCCCACTCCTTTGGAGAATTTTCGGATTGTTTCAGAATCTCCGGAAGCTTACCGCATTCCGGAGGGGTATGAACGATGTATCCTCCACCTGAATTCTGCAGGTGAATTTGTCGTCGTCAACCCTTTTGACATTCTGACTGGGTCTCATCAAAAACCTCTATCCAATGACCCCTTTTAGACCGCAGACATTGTTCGGAGTCCACAATGCCTGGTGCAAGATCTTTATGGAACTAGAGAAGGTGTCGACGTACCTTTTTCCTACACCGTACCTCCGAATCATTTTACCGGTACCACCACTTTTATAGCCACACCACCCGTTGGTCCGAAAATGCCATCCATTGGTCCAAGGCCTACTCTTCCCCTCCAGACAGCCCATTCTACAATGGTCCCTCACATTCTGACTATTCCTTCCGGTAATGCAGTGGTCAACCAAGCTGCGATTGGCACACCTATAACACCAAGACCTACGCTTCCTTTTGGGTTTAGGGCACTAAATGCTTCCACTTCCACTACTACCCAAACCACTGCTACTCAAGTTATGCCGGGAAGTTCCATACATATCCAACAACCTGGAGGGACTGGTCTTGGTGGTCCTAATCTGCTCGGCAGTACCGATCAGTCATTCACGTCTGGCTCTCAAATTTTGGGAACTCTACCTCAAGTCGGGGGGCACCCTCCCACCGGAGGAAAAATTACATTAGGGGGGCACCCTCATGCTGGGGAGCAGCCTCAATCCGGAGTCTACCAACAACCACATGAACAAAATGGTCTGTTGCACCTAATCCATGGAATGCCCTTTTTCAAGGAAACCCACAGTTTTTGGCAGGCCACAATCCTCAGACTCCGCAACAACCTCCTTATGGACAAGTGCCAAACCCAACCTAGAATCCTCAAAACCCATCTGGTTATCCTCCGCTCACACATGCTTCTCAAAACACCTCAAATCCTATGTACCTTGGTCAAAACCAACCCCATACAAGAGGGCCCACTAGTTACAATTATCCACATAACCCAGTGATTGGCCCCACTGGTGTACCCATGAAAAACCAGCATTACCCACAGATTAACCAACAACTACCTTTTTTAGATACCATGGACCTTCCATACTTGTCTCGGTTAACGAATGATCCTATTTATCATTCTCCGGTTTGGCCAGCTATTCCAGCTAAACTCCCTTCCGACATACCAAAATTTGACGGAAAGTCTGGAGAAGACCCAAACAACCACATGATGACTTTCCATTTGTGGTGCTCATCCAACTCCCTCATGGATGATTCTATTCGTTTGCGTATTTTCCAACGAACACTTACGAGTTCCGCAGCGAAATGGTATATTGAATTACCATGCGCATATTTTCACGATTTCAACTCCCTCGCCATGTCCTTCCTCACACACTTCCAACTGCCCATTTGATACGAGACGGGTACTGAACTATTAACCTCCCTTCATCAGACAACATTTGTACATATCTCCGATCATATTCATGAATGGAGACGACGACGAAGGCTAATCAAAGTGGTCATTCCCTACCAATTGTTAGCGGAATGGTTCACTAAATCATTGTTACCCCAGATCGCTCGTGACGTTGCCATGGGTGGTGTGGTCACTGAGGAATAAGCCATTGCCCGAGCTCAGTATTTAGAGTTAGTCTATTCACAATCCGGTACTTTGTATGAGTTGATACCGAATGCTACCCGTGCCACTAATGATCCATCCAAACCATCGTCTACTTCCCACGCGGATGGAGTTATTAGCTCCATCAAAACTCAATCTGCTACCCATTCGGCTGGAACAATTCAGCAACCCACTTCGACGGCTGCTCCCAGCTCGACTGCACCCTCTTCTACCCCCCCTCAAACTCAGGTCTCTGAGGTGAATGCGGTCCAATCAACTTCTCCGCAACAACTTGGGGGCAAGAAGAAAGCAAGAAACAAACCAAAGAAAAACAATAACAATGAACAACCCAAAACTCAACCACAAACCCCTGCTGTCGGGAAACAACCACAATGAAAACCGAGATTCCCATGTCTCATTTGTGGTGACGATCACTACACTCGAGATTGTCCACATCACGATGAAGTGGCCAAACTTTTCAAGGGAAATTCACAACCCGTTGTGCTTACTCAGCCTTTTCCACAACAACAATATTTGGTTGCCCAAACCCCCACGTTGGGGGGCAGTTCCAACCAACCTCGTGATGAGGCCTCGACAAGTGCCCACATTTACATGTTTAACAGGGTTAATCTAACCACTCACTCAGTGACATATGACACACCAGTTAAACCTGATAAACTGAAGATGGCTAACGGTTCTCCACCAAACTCATTACCATCCTCTGTTAACCCTTCGTCTATTAACCCTCCATCCGGGCCACTTTAGATTGAGAAACCTTCTTTTGACTCCATCTTACGCCCTCCTAAGAGCACCATCCAGAAATTGACTCTTAATCCTAATTCACGGGCTGCCCAAAATTACAACATTGTAGAAGATTTGGCCCAAGCACCGTGCGCTATGTCCACCTCGGAAGTTCTACAACACTGTCCTAGCCAATGTAGAACACTCTTAACCACTATCGGTGCTTTTGATCCTGAGTCATCAAACAACCTCACTTTTAATCTGGATGATCATCAACCGCGACTCTCCCACCAGCTAGCCTTCAAAATCGATGTTGTTGTGCACAATCAACAAATCCACTGAACTATCCTGGATGAGGGAGCCTCTACTTGTGCCATGTCTTAAACTTGTTGGAAATGCTTAAAATCGCCTGCCCTTAACAAATCGGCTATGATGTTATGCACTTTCGATGGATGAGGTTTTCATCCTCACAGATTATTACAATCCTTAGCCATTCAGTTGTGCGGAAAAACTGTCACCGTTGACGTCGAGGTGGTCCATGCTCCCCTCGACTACAACCTATTACTCGGTAGAAGTTGGTTCTATGCTATGACTGTCGTCACCTCGTTGATTTTTTGGTTTGTACAATTCCCCCATCAAGGCAAAATTGTTACCATCGATCAACTTGATTTCTGCACACCCGACGCTCACATCTCTGCTACCAACAACATTCCCTTTTTGGGAGACCACCCAGTTACGTATGAAAGAATTAGTGTTGGCTTATTGAAAGATTATAGCCTTATGGGTAGTTTCCCTACACCACTTCCACCCACCACACATCATATTGCCGCCGTCAATATGATCTCGACTATGCCTTATCAATCCTTGGAATCATCTGACCCTTGGATTGTACGTAGTCCTTTGGAATTCGATGTGCTCAGTGACACTATGCCACTTAGCCCAGCCGAGGCTGCATACGTAGCTATTCAATCTGTCTCTCCCCCTCCCAACAAGTCACATTCATTGGCACCAGATGCCTACTCGATGCCCTCATGGTTGGATTCCCTTTCATCTTTCGTCGATTACATTTCCCATATTTTTCCTTTTGACGAATCGATCATGGAAATGCTCAGCATTGAATACCTTCCTTGGGATGACAACCATCATCGATCCTCTTTTCTTCCACCGCTGGAAGAAATTCACCAAGACATACGCTCTGTCTTCCCTCCCGATGTTGCCTGTTTGCACCCAATTCATCACCTTGTGAGCAAATAAAGGGTGCTTACATGCCCTGTTGGGTCGTGCAGAGAATGACAACTATAGAGGAAAGGCTTAGAGAAAATAAAACAAAACTATAAGCAAGAATTAAATAAAAACAAACTAAAACTATGAGCATATGGATAAATAAATAAAAACAAAAAAAGATCAATATCACCAATGTTTTTAGGCTGATCGATTGATGAAATCAAAGCACAATGAAGAAAGGGGACTGTGAGTCCCTTCTTCCTCCAAAGGAAGGCTCTTGTGTCCTCACAAACTTTCTCTCCTTACAATGAGAAAATGAGAATGATGGTGAAAGAACTCCAAGAACATCCACTCAATGGAGAGGTGAATGGCTCTATGAAATGGTGCCAATGTGTTATTGTCAAAGAATGAGTCCTTAAAAATCTTAGCAGCATAACAATACATGAAATTCCTTGAGAGAATGAGGTTTCCTCATGGATTTTTATAGCATAGCATTGGGTGATTATGTAACTCATTTGAGGTGTGAAAAGGGGCTCTTTAGGGATTAATAAGGTCTTTGACCGGCCTACCATGCAGATTCAACTCAGATTTGGGAGTCAAATCAACTTGGGAGCTGATCCATAAGTGGTTGGGAGGCCGACCAATTCCATAAATGCGTCGTTTAGAAGGTGCGTGGGTTTTTGCGCCAACAGTCATGCGTTGTGCGCGCATACGCGCCTTGTACGTTCATGTTCCGCGCATATGTGCGCACACCCATCTTGTGTAAAGCGCCCTTCAATTTTTGGTTACTTTGTATAGTTTTTTACCCTTTTGTAATGCTGTGAAATTAATTCAATGCCATGAATGACTTCATTCTTGTTTTGATGATGCTGAGTTCTTGTTGCCATGTGCGGACGAAATTTCAGTGATAACAGATGCCCCCTGAGGGATGAGGTTAGGAGCATACGTATAGCCGAAATCCATCAATGTTTCTTCTACTAAGAATGATGTTGTAAGAGAGAGCACGAGTGGGATTGGTGAGAGAAATCCTTTGGAAGAGAAAGGGACGAGTAGAACTCGACCTTCTAGAAAGTGCATAAAATATACAACTGTGTACAAACGAGGCGGGCATGCCCCATGCTCATGTTATGTAACTCTGAAAAAATGACTTAAGTGTTGGTGTAGACAACTGCAGCGCCCTCGGGGGCAGGAATGATAAAGGCAAAAAACAATTCTGCAAAGGAACATACTCTGAATAATAGGTAATGGTCGCAGAAAGAAGTAGCGATGATGATGCGGGCATTGATGGCCCTACCACGTTCAGAGGTCTTCGGCAAATGGTAAAAATAACTGCAATAGTCGCAAAGTAAGACCCACCATAACATGAGAAAGGATTGGGGTCAAATGTTATGGGGGCCAACGACAGTAGGGAGCAATGGTGGTTCACCCTGTGTCGTCTGAGATCTCTCATTTAAATGACAAATGAGGATCAAGATACTGTCGCCCTTCTAGAAAAAAGTGTGTTGATGTCGACAAAAGGGGAACGCGACTCCCAGAAGCAAAGGGATTCATAGAATCTACTGAGGTGAGGAAGTGGCAGAGGTACATGGACGAAGTCAAAAAGTGGGAAGACTCAAGACTGCCCTTGGTTGGAGGGTGTATGATAGAATGAGTGGCCACAACCGTGTGACAAGGTCGAGTGTCAGGGGGATGGCAAGACCGAGGGTAAGTTGTGCCAGAGGCAGGACAAGGTGAACAAATTCAGAGGGTAAAAGTAAGTGACCGGTGAAGTACTCCGAAGATTATGGACGATGCCAGCAAGGGAAAATGAGAAGTAATGCTCCAACCAAGGCTGACATGGTTTGCGTGTGGCCAAAAAAGAAAGCGAGTCACCAACGGTGACGACAAAAGAAAATGTAATGTTTGTACAATAAATAATGAATAATTTTGGGGAAAATGTACAAATACACAAACGGGTGCCCTAGTGGGAAATGAGTGCCCCAGGGAGGGCAGAAATTTCTCGGAAAATAGATGAAGGGTGGGGGCCCCATAGGTGAGTTTCTGTATGAGGTAGGTGAAATGAATATAGGTTCGCAGATGGGCAAACTGATGGTGGATGAAATGGAGGGTTCATGATCCTGCGGAGGTGTAGGTAAAAAATAGAACCCTATAGAGATAATCTGGGATTCCATGTGGGAAAGCTAGCAAGATGAAGAGAAGGAGTGTGTAGCTGATTCAGGACATGATGAAAGACTATTGGGACTCCCATCACTAAGGGGTAATGAAAAATAGCATGAGTGTCGAAAGTGCCAGAAGGTGCTATGAATGGGACAACTCATGTGGGTGAGAATGCTACCGGGGTATAGTACCGAAGATGCAAAAAGGGAGGTATGGGTACTGCAGAGCTGGGAAGGATGGTCCTAAAGGCCAATATCAGTGGGTATGACTGGAAATGTCAATGCAATACAATGGGAGAGACTACATGCTAGTGCTAAATATATATACCTGAAGGGATGATATCGGTGACCGGTGATCAAGTACCTGTGCACAAAACAACCAAATACCCAAAGTGAACCATATCTGAAGAGAATCAAAGAGATGAGCATGTATTTGAAAAATGTGACTATGCGCGTGCGTACCCGACCATGATATGGAAAAAAGGCACCCCAGGGGCCTAGGATGAAAAGTTACCGAGGGACGACTGTGATGTAGGCGGCGGGATGCTGATCCCGTGGCTGAAGACGGTTTGAAAAATGGACACCTTGGGCTCCCGGAATGTTGAGTGGAAGTTTGGTAAAAGGCCTATATATAGCTGTAGGGCCCACATTGCCACCTCATTTGTACCTGCTGCTACAGTGACTGGACGAGCAGATTGCAGAGGAGATTTGGAGTTTCAGAGAGCACGGGGTATCCGATCGATGGTGTGCGAGTATCAGGTTAGTGGTCTGATCATCCTGCATAGAAATACGTTTCTAGTTTTTGGGCAGGGTAGGTACGGGGGGCCGTACAGGGGGTTTTGAGGGGTTTTTGGGTAGGAAGTGGGCCCACATGCACGGGCGATTCAGTGGAAGGCGCGCATAAGTGCGCGCCTATCCACTGGATAAACGCGCATTGGTGCACGTGAGATGGAATTTAAGGCGCGCCTGTGAGGTGAACAGGCACGCACCAGAGTGCGCCTATGGGTGTGACAGGCGTGCACCAGCGTGGGCCTGTATGGTGAGAAGGTGTGCTCACGAGTGCACCTGTATGGTGAACAGGCATGCTCATGAGCGCGCCTGTGAGAAAAACAGGCGCGCATACATGCACGCCTGTATAGTGAACAGGTGCGCATGTGTGCGCGCCTGTGGGTGGTAAAATCGTGCCTAAGAGGCAAGGTTGAAGGGTGAAAATGAGTCTTTTTGATGTCTTTGATGGTTGTATAAGCTGATATAGGACTCTGTGTTGATTGCAGGTTGCCAGCAGTGACTATGGATGTGCGGTGGCGTGAGAGAGAGTGGTCGCAGTTGCGAGATACTGTGGCCAATGCAGGGCCTGCAGTTCGAGCGGCTTTAGCAACCAGTGGGTTGCTAAAGTTCTTTGAGTGCCCGTTGATATGGGAAGAGGAGTACTTATTACAGTTCCTACTCTATATGTGGAGTTCAGAGCTGTACTGCTTCCTCGTGCGAGGAGAGCAGATTCCATTCACTGCGGTGGAGGATATATATTTTTTGACTGGGCTCCCCTTCCAGGGAATGCCGCTGCTGGCAGAGCATGTGCTGCCGAGGGGTACACACCTGTCGGAGATCGTTGAGCGATATTGCTCAGGCGAGAACTACATGTCTGGGACTGTAGTGAGTGTGAGTGGCCTAGACTCCCTGGTGCATCATTGCATAGCGACGATGATTGTTTGCGTGTATGGGTCACTTGCGACCCAACGGATCAGTGGAGGCCAGCTGCTGGTGCTGGAGAGGGTGGTGGTGGGCCGTGAGAGGGTCGCATGGGGGTTGAAACTACACGCGTGGATGATCATGCAATTGGATCATTTCCGGTCTACAGGTACCAGAGAGTTTGCTTTCGGCTCGATCCTGGTAGCCTGGTTTCTGGAGAGGGTGTCGATGTTGTGCCTGTGGGTTCTTCTAGAGGTGCCTGGGGCGCGAGAGCCTCGATTGAGGCAATGGTCCATGATTTTGGTTCTCCATGGTGGTAGTGAGGGCGGGCATTATTTTATGGTGCAGGCGGCCTAGATATGGCGGAAGATGCCACAGGTCATACTTTGGTACCCCTATGCTGGGGTTGACTTTCGGGGGGACCCGGACATGGTGTTGCCTCCTGGGGAGGTTTTCGACCATCGAGGTATGTTCTGTATTTGTATGTTTTGATGTATGTTATGTTTTTGATATACCAGTTTATATGTATGATGATAGATACTGATACGATCTGTTGTTTGTTGTTTGGTGCATGTGCAAATGTAGCACCTCGCGGGCGCGAGGTGGAGTGGCAGAGAGCGTTGGTTCAACGAGAGCCAGAGAGACTGTCGTGCGGGGAGAGACGTTGGTGATATGAGGCTGCGGGGCCCCCAACAGAGCCCAAGAGGGTAGTGAGGAGGCGTCGATTTGATGATCCTAGTGCAGGGCCATCTCATGCCCCTCCGACAACGGTCGGAGTTGATGTAGATGATATATGTCATCATCTTGAGACGATGTTATAGGACGTGCCTGAGGGCATGTGGATCCGCATCCAGGACGAGGGGTTCCTGGAACAGTGCATAGGATTACCGCCATCATGGCGGGGTATAGTGCGACGAGCAGCTGTGCTCGCCATGATGACTAGTGGACGCCTGCCGTCGGGGTAGGAGGGTCCTGCAGGTGTTCCACCACCACCGCCTGGGGCAGGTGGGGGTGGGCCACCACCTCCTTCGAAAGGAGGAGCAACTGGGGGTGCAATTGAGGCACCCTGATGGATGTATATTGTATACCTGTTGATTGTATATAGACTGGTGAGCCAAGTTTTGTACCGAGGGACTATGATAGCCTGCGGGCACATGTATTTTGTGTATGTAAACAGTCGGATGGCCTGATAGGCCTTGATATATATATATGAGTATACATATTTTTAAGATCCTGATTTTGTCTACATGTATTTGTTTTTTGTTGATGATGATGTTGTCGAGTCTATCTATGTGCTGTGACAGGATGGATGAGATGTGTATGTATGTGTAGATTGATGTGATATATGCCAATCTAACGCCATGTTAGCTATTTCATATGTTGTTTGATTCAATTGTCTTGAAATATGTGTAAATGTAATGGAATCAAAATGTCGAGATAATAATCTAACCTGCAGGTATTTGCGAAAGAGGCACAGATCACGTACACGGTAAACATTGTTGAGCTGGAGAACGACTAGCTGAGAGTCGAGGAAGATGCTAAGGTGGTGAATATGATGATGTTGGGCATCGGCCAGGAGGCCAATCACTGCAGTGTATTCAGCTTGGATGTTGGTTGTTGGTCCCAAACAGATGTCGCTGGAATGTAGCATTTCATGTGAGAAGGTATATAAAGCCCAAGCTGCCGAAGTGAGATTTTGCGTCCAACGGCTGGCGCCGTCGACATAACCAATGTGGTAGGCTGGTGAAGGAAGCATCTTTCAATAGCAAGAATGATAGTTTAGACGAGAGGGGTGTGAGAGAAAAAAGATTAAAAACACTAGAAAAAGAAATGACCTAAAGTAGTGTGACTACTCCTAAGCATAAATATTCTTGAGGTATAACCCATTGATGGGTTCCTTGAGTGAGAGGCCTTCGGGGGAGGCCAAGATGTATGCGCCTTTGGTGAGGCAATGTTGGATGATGTAAGGGCCATGCCAAAGTGATTTGAATTTGTTGTGGCCAAAGGTATCATGAGCGATATCATAGGCCAAAACGAGGTCGCCTTCGCGGAATGAACGAAGGTTGACATGACGATCAAAGGTAGCTTTGGATCATTTTTTAGCTGCCTCGTTGTTCTGTAATGAGGATCGACGATCTTCATCCAGCGACTCCAAGTTCAGCAAGCACTGCTCCATTGGAGCAGTGTCAGGTAATAGCTCGATTGCGATGCGAAGGGTGGGAATTTCGCACTCGATGGGAAGAGTTGCCTCAACCCCATGGACTAAATGGAATGGCGTGAAACTTGTAGCAGTCTTTTCTGTCATTCAATAATCCCATAGTGTGGAAAATAACATATGATGCCAATTGGTTTTATGTTTATTCACCGTGCATTGTAACATGGTCTTGAGGAATTTGTTCACTGCCTCGACTTGTCCATTTGACTGAGGGTAATATGGTGAGGCGAACTCGTGAGAGAATCCTAACCGAGATGAGAGTTCGACGAAGATCTCATTCTCGAAGTGTTTCCCATGATCGAAAACAAGTTGGAGTGGTATGCCAAAACGGGATATGATGTGGTTAAAGAAGAAGCGTGCTGCAGTGTTAGCGGTGTTGTTGAAAGTGGGCATAGCTTCGGCCCATTTGGTGAAGTAATCAATGGCGACAACAATGTATTTGTGACCATTGCTGGAGGGGGGATTACAAGTCATAAAGTCGATGCCCCATTTACAAAAGGGGCCCGCAGTAATGACAGGGTGAAGAAGAGTGGGGGGAGCTCGGGATTTGTTGGCATAGAGCTGACATTGCTCACAACGTTTCACGGTGTGAATGCAATCGTGAAACAAGGTAGGCCAAAAGAAACCAACTCGGATAATCTTCTGAGCCATGGAGATACCCGACAGATGGCCCCCACATGCGCCGCTGTGGCAGTCGTTTAAGACTCTATCGGCCTCGTCAATAGTCAGACAACGACGAAGAATGGTGTCCACGCCCCGCCAATATAGGGTGTCTCCGATGAGGAGATAGCGGGGGGCTTGATGGAGAATACATCGAGGATCATCGCGTGATAGGTAGTTACCAAACTTTTGGGTTCATAGGTATACGAGAAGGTCACCATACCAAGGGTCATCGAAAGTGATGTAAAAGAGATGTTCGTCAGGAAAGTCAGTGTTGATGGGGGCACTGGTGGTGTTAGATGGGAGAGGCGTGACAAGTTCATTGAGAATGAGGGCCTTCTTGCTCTTAGGTGTTGAAAACTCGAGGTCGTACTCCTGAAGGATAATAATCCATCGAGTGAATTTTCCATTAACTTGTCGACGACTGAGCAAGTATTGCATAGGGTTGGATTCTGCGATGACCTTGGTGTTCCAAAGCAGAATGTAATAGCGCAGTTTCTGGACTGCGAGGACAACTGCAAGAGCAAGTTTCTCTTCGTGTTTGTACTTCAAAGGTGGTCCCGAGAGATTCTTACTAATGTAGTAAATGACATGTTCACGATTGTCATCTCCGAGCTGGACGAGGACGCCGGCTACTGATACAACTGATGCTGATACGTAGAGTATGTAGTCGAGATTGTAGTCAGGTGCACTAATTAAAGGTGCATTTGAAAGCGCTGCTTTCAGATCGTCAAACGATTGTTGGGCATAGTCGTCCCAGTGAAAGGGGATGTCGTGACGAAGTAAGCGAAGGAAACCATGTGCGCGTATGGCGTAATTGGGAACAAAGCATCTAAGGAAGTTAGCTTTTCCCTGTAGACTCTGCAGTTGCCGTAAATTCCGAGGAGGTGGAATTTCTGTGATGGCTTTGACTTTGAGGGGGTCCACGGTAATACCGCTTTGGGAAACGATAAAACCGAGGAGTTTCCCGGTGGTGACGCAAAACACGCACTTGAGAGGGTTCAAGCGGATGTTGTACGTGCGACACCGTTGAAAGATGATTCGTAAATCATTGAGATGCTGGGTGCATTTCTTGGAGCGTGTTGTGAGGTCGTCCAAGTAGGCCAGGATGATTTCAGCCAGATCGTGAAATATGTATGTCATTGCCCGCTGGAAAGTGGCACCGACGTTTTTTAAGCCGAAAGGCATGAAACAATATGCAAAAGTGCCCCACGGGGTAATGAATGTCGTTTTATACTGATCAGCTGGGTGGATTTGGATTTGGTTATAGCCAGAGAATCCTTCCATGAAAGAGAGAGCCTTGTGGCCGACACAGTCGTTGATAATTTGATCGATGAAAGGCATTGGAAAGTTGTCTTTTGGACATGCGTTATTGAGATCGCGAAAGTCGGTGCAAACACGGATAGTGCCCTGTTTTTTATTGACGGGTACAAGGTTGGAAGCCCATGAAGTGTAACAGATGGGGTAAATGAACCCGGTCGTTCGTAATTTGTCAATTTTGGCTTTGATAGCCGCGGCCTTGGATGGGTGAAGCGGTTGTTGTTTCTGGCGAACTTGTGTGATGTCAGGCCAGGTGTCGATGCGATGCTCGAAAATAGATGGGTCAAGGCCAGGCATCTCTATGTATGACTAGGCAAAAATATCCCTATATTCCTGGAAGAGGGCTTTATATGCGGCGATTTCTTGAGGAGTGCAAGAAACTCCAATGATGATTTCTTCGACTACGCCATTTTTAATGGAATTGTCGATTTTGATGGTAGGGGAAATGTTGGCCATGTTACCTTATTCAAATGCGTCAGAGGCGGGAATGGGATTTTTGAACCAATTGATAGGTCCGGATGGGATAAAATCTTTGGTTTCGATCGCGTACACGGGGTTTTGATTAGGAGGCATGAGGGCTTCCTGTGGTGAGCAGAGTGTGCAATGATGTAGCGCATCCCAGGGAGAGTCTGGGTGGTTGAGCTCTTCGAGTATTTCCTTGTCACATAGGAAACAACGGGAATATAAGGGGTCAGGAGGAGTGATCTCGATGCTAGTGTGATTTCCTTCTGTGGGAGAAGCAAGGGGAGTGGTACAAGCAGAGGGTGAGGGTTCGCTCGACATGAACCATATGTTGAAGTATTGAGGAGTGCCCGTGGTGGTTGGGTGGTGAATGTCTACAGAAGAATGAACAGGAGAATTAGGGGGATTGCAGGGTAAATCATCAGAGATGTCATTAAAACACCATGGAGGCGTTGGGAGTGCCTCGGGCTCAGGAGAAATGACATGAAGACTTGCTACTGATAAGGGAAGGTCATTGGTTGTCTCTGCGGGTTGACGAAGCAGGGCCAATTGACGTTGCCTATATGAAAGGATCATCAGACACTGGTATGTAAAGGGAGTCAATGAATCACAGAGAGAGAAAGGGCATCTCATACATTCATTGATGGAAGTGGTGACATAACGAATGTCCATGATATTTGCTGAAGAGGGCGTAGCAGGGTGGGTTGTTCTGGAAGTTCTGGCGTACTGCCACTAACGTCTGTCGAAAGCGCGACAGTGCTGGGCAATGATGGGTGTAATGGCCATATTCATAACATATAGCACACACAAATTTAGTCCTCAACCCTTTACTACTGGAAGGCATGGTGGCAGTAGTAGGACTAGCAGTCGTGACAGGTGTTGTGGGAGTTGGATTGGGGGGAATTAAATTCTGTAATTCAGGTAGTGATGGGAAATTATTGGTTTGGTGACCCTCTTTCTCACATAATGTGCAAGGTGGTGGGATGCATGGAGGAAGTAGAGCGGTGGGATCTTTCTTCTTCCGCCTGCCCCTAGTTGTAATAGGGGGGGGTAGGGAGTAGGGGTGTAGTGAGTGGGGGTGGGGTGGGGGTAAGGATAGGAACTGTCATGGGAAGTCCTTCCTGTGGTCGAGGGACCATTTCTGGTGGGTGTAAATACCAAACTGGGATTGCTAACACCATATTAGGAAGTGTGAGTGTTGCGGCTACCTGAAAGGCTTCAATACCTGGTGGAGGGTAAAAGAAGGGAATCTGGGTGAGGGGTTGGGGAAATCTTTCCCAGGAGGGATTGTTCGCCTGAGGGGATGTGGTCTCATTGACTAAGGAGGGCATCGAGTGCACAGAAGGCTCCTGTTGGAGTGGTTCTGTGACTATTGATATGTCAGGAATGATTGTAGCCTCCTGAGCAGTAAAAGCATCCTCCGTGTGATTTCCGTTAGATGAGACGACGCATACTTGATTAGGGGGAAGGAGTGGTGGTGCTCCATGATATGTCCCTAACAAGGATGGATCTTTAAAAATCCCAGGACCCATCTCAACAAGTGGATATACGTCTTGGTTGGTGTGGATGAGGGGAAGAATGTTATCGAGGTTGGCAGATGGGTTCGGCTCATAATGTGAGACTTGGTCGATGGTTACAATCTTTCCGTTGTGGGGGAACATGATTGTCCGAAAGATGGAAGATGCCACTACCTTCATAGCATACATGTAGCTACGTCCAAACAAGATATTGTAATCGAGTTGTGCTTCGATAACTTCGATGTCAATGAGGATAGTTTTTCCTCCGAGTTCAATGGGGACATTTTGGAAGAGCCCTTCGGGAGATGATGGTCATCCGTCATAAGCTAGTAATGTGATGGCGGAGGGTATGAGTTCTGGGGAACCAAGTTTCTTCCATACTGTTTTGGACATGATGCATGTAGATGCTCCTTCATCGGTGATACACCGATGGACGGTGATGTTCCATATTTTTACTGGTACTTGAATAGTGACCGTCGCGGGAAGACGAGGTTCGTAACTATCAAGGTCGAAGGTGATGAGTCGAGTATCAGTAGGGTCGACTGCCCCCAAGGTAGAGAGTCGTGATTTCCATTATGTAGGACAAGTCTGGAGGACTTCCAAAACTGACATGGCAGCCGGGGACTGTGCTAAGTCATCTACCAAACTATAATTATGAGCGGCCCTAGCCTGTGGGTTGTGAACATTCCTGTGTAAAGGGATGTGAGGGATGCGTAATGGTGGTTCGAAGGACGGGCGAGGGATTACCAATGGGGGTGTCGTTGGTGTAGGGTTTGTCTCTGAGGAGATGGGAGTGGACTCAGCTGGATACTGACGATTTCGTGTTTGCAGAAGGATTTCTTCCTCACTGGTGAGGAGAATTGTATGCTCTGCTGGATTGTTAGGGTTGTGGTATTGTCCCACTTGAGGTGGGGGATGTTGTGCGTCCTGCTGGGTGTTTATCACACCTTGATGTGGAATGGGATTTTGCAGCACGGCGGGAGGTGGTTGCTGCACATATTTTTGTGGTGCCTATTGAGGGGTATTTTGTGCAGAGGTATGGGGAAGACTACCCGAATCTTTCAACCTTTTGAAATCAACGATTTGGGGGAAATGGTGAGTGTAATGACCGAAATCGCCACAAAGAGCACAAGGGTGGATGTTTTTAACATTATTTTGCCCTGGGCGTTTGTTGTTATTGCCCCCTTGGGGGTTTTGGTTCCCTTGGTTCTGTTTTCCCCCAGTGGGTTGGTGTTGGTGGGTTTGATTCTTGCCTTGACCTGGGTTATTTTTATTCCTGTTCTGTCCTTTCTTTCTAGAATTGTTCGAGGGATGAGTTGGGTTGGCTTTGTTCAATTTTTCAAAATTTTGGTATTGTTGAGCAGCAGAAGGTTGAACAAAATTGACCCCCGCATTAGGATGTGGGGGAGACATGGGTTGGGGAGGACCAGGAAAGGGGAAGTATGGGTTTTGTGGTGGGGCCGCTCCATAAGGTATATAGGAAGGCTGCGTTCTTTCATTAGTACTATATGATGATGTTGAGGGAGAACCACTATTTGTGGGAATAGGTGGATGTATGGGAGGTGCCGGTGGTGGTCCACTGATGGGTGGAGGTATAGCAATAGGGTATGGCTGTTGATAAGGGGGTGGTGGGTAATAAGGAGTGCCCCCATATGCCAGTGGGTATTGAGGTATTCCATACATCGGTGGTGGTTGGGGTTGTGGACTATGGTGCGTGGTGGCACCTATTAGTCCGTATGTTGAGTGAGACATCCCAGGTTTGTCTTGGCCAAATGGCACAGGTTTTGGAAGATCAAGGAGTACTGTGTATAAGTACCCTGACTATGCATAGATAAGGTCATATTGTTGGGCCTTACTAATGGCTTCCTCTTCAGATTGAGGGAAGGTGGAAGCGACATCTTTTCCAAGGAGAGCGACAAGTGATCTAAGAAACTAGTCGAGACACTGTTGCTTGGTGGTTTCTGCTTTACACAAACTACGTCGCCTACACCACTCATGAATGTGGTCATCGATGTGGGTGGATGAGGTTTGTTTGAGGTTAGACAGTAGTTCTAGACCATTGTCATGGCGAATGGGTAATTGGAAGAAGATCAAGAAGGCTTTGGCCAATGACTCAAAGGTCGTATGAGACCTTAATTTTTCTTCGACATACCATTTGGTTGATGGGCCGGTAAGTGTGTGTTGAAATAATCGCAGTTTGACGAAATCATCCATAATGCTATTGGAAGAGCACCATAGATGAAAGGTCATGACATGGTTGGCAGGGTCATCCCCCGCCTTTCCTTCAAACTTTGGTATGTCTGAAGGAAGTTTTGTTGGCATTGTAGGCCATGTGGTGTCATGCAATATAGGATCATTGGTGAGCTTGGTGAGATATGGTATGTTGAGAGAGGCCAAGTATGGCATCTATAGTGGTGGGGGAGGGTTAGCTCAAGCCATGTTGTGTTGTGAACCTGACCCTTGGTGGGGACTAGGTGGGTTGGTGCTCCCTCCTTGAGAGGAAGTGGGTCCCCCGCTTCTGTGTAAAGGAGAGTGAGTGGACAGATGACCTTGGGAAGTTGACCCAAGTAAGGTAGAACCAAGCAATGCTGATCCTAAGATGGTAGCACTCACAGGAGTGTGTGAAGGAGGTACCGATGAGCGGGTACGACCAGATACTCCCCCTAATATAGGTGGGAGATTGAGAAAACATCATGAACGACGGGGTTTCTGTGGTTCCCCTATGATGTCAGACTAGTTGTGTGAATGTGTGCCAATAAGTGATGAGAGAAATATCGAAACAAGAGTCTTTTGTTGTGACTATTTACACAATATATATATCCAAATCAAACTGTAATCAGATGTGCATCATATAGAATGTGAAAGAAGCATATATATGTGGGTAAGAGGGTTTTGTCTGCGTGGGGGAATCAAAAGAAAGAAAATGCTCGTGTCCTAGAAGACGTAATGTCCTTCCTCTCAAATAGCACTGGACCTTCCAATAGTACTCAACAGTGGGGTCTGAAGTCACCAGAAGAGACACTAGTGAAGGATGAAATAACTGGTTATAATGAGGGGTAGAGGGGGCAATATCCTGAAAGAGATGGTGATACTTCCCAATAGCCACACAAAATCCAATCAGGGTGCGATTGCAACCCACAATCGCCACCTGGGTAGATGTCCTAAAGTTGGTCACTAGGTACCTCGGTCCAAGTGCTGCATTTAGATTTTTGGCCTAAGAAATGGGTCACGGGCTAGATCCCTTCCAAGAGGTGGGTGCCTCAAGAGGGGATGCACAGAACAACCGGACCTCGGCCTTCGACCCTTCATGGGTATCTCCCTGCCTTATGGTGATTGGAACACTGGACTTGGAGGATTTGAAGTTCCCTATTCGTCAACTTCTATGTTTGAAAATGTGAGAACCAGATAA
>ML777634.1:2091632-2109397 GCA_009831015.1 Picea engelmannii
ATCCTTTAACTCCCTATGTGTGAGTTAATCTAGAAAAATCATGAAACTATCCTAGATTGAACATGTGGGCATGTGTGGGCCCGTTACAAACCTTTAAACTCTCCTAGTTTTTTGATCTAAGAAAGCAGAAATTCAAACACTATTCTAGATTTGTTGACATGTGGGAATGTATGGGCCCGTTACAAGAATGTGTTTGAAAAAATGAAGCTAAGAGGGGTCCTGAAAGGGCCATTGTCCTCTCCTAAAAGTTTTGAATTTTTTTTAAGGGAGATGAGATTGTTTTCACAATCTTTTTCTGGTTCTCAAGATCACTTGAAGGCGCAAGAGAAGAGCATACTCAAGGATTGTTACTTCAATTTCTAGTCCCAAAAGTGAATTAGGTATGATTAAGTATGATTATCCAACTTAGATTATAAATCAAAGTAAGCCATCCATGTGGCAAAAAGAAAATAAGGGAAAATGATTTTTATCCACCTAAGTGACTATGTTTGTTTGACTATCCCCTTTATAACTTGAGGGGTCTAAGTGGTGCAGTATTTAGAGCATGCATAACATCATTCTTAAGAAGGAAAATAACATCATTCTTAAGAAGTAAAATTTAGTTCAGATGTGCGGCCTCCAGTGTAGACAAAGGCGCATATAGCACCTGCGCGCTGAAAGAATTGAGAAATAAAGTGCATGCGTGCAGAGAGAGAATGTTTCACAGGAGCATGCACACACGACGTGCATCTGTGGGGTGGAATACCCGCGTGCCTATGACAAGTGACCGAGAGAGAAAATCTGGATGGATTTCTCTCAATTCTCTTATGAATTGACTGGTTAGCAGGTCGGCAGAGGCTGGTTGGGGTACCTGCAAGTTAATGAAAGAAAAAGGAAAGCAAAATAAACCCAAATGAGGAAGGAATTGATACCTAATCCCCAGTATGGTCGCCAATCTATTTGCACCCAATTCGCCACCTTGTGAGCAAATAAAGGGTGCTTACATGCCCTATTGGGTCTTGCAGAGCATGACAATTGTAGAGGAAAGGGTTAGAGAAAATAAAACAAAACTATAAGTAAGAATTAAATAAAAACAAACTAAAACTATGAGCATATGGATAAAGAAATAAAAACACAAAAAGACCAATATCACTAATGTTTTTAGGCTGATCGATTGATGAAATCAAAGCACAATGAAGAAAGGGGACTGTGAGTCCCTTCTTCCTCCAAAGGAAGGCTCTTGTGTCCTCACAAAATTGCTCTCCTTACAATGAGAAAATGAGAATGATGGTGAAAGAACTCCAAGCACATCCACTCAATGGAGAGGTGAATGGCTCTATGAAATGGTGCCAATGTGTTATTGTCAAAGAATGAGTCCTTAACAATCTTAGCAACATAACAATACATGAAATTCCTTGAGAGAATGACGTTTCCTCATGGATTTTTATAGCATAGCATTGGATGATTATGTAACTCCTTTGAGGTGTGAAAAGGGGATCTTTAGGGCTTAATTAGGTCTTTGACCAGCCTACCATGTGGATTCAGCTCAGATTTGGGAGTCAAATCAACTTGGGAGTTGATCCATAAGTGGTTGGGAGGCCGACCAATTCCATAAATGTGTCGTTTAGTAGGTGCGCGGGTTTTTGCGCCAACAGTTGCACGTCGTGCACGCATGCACGCCTTGTATGTTCCTGTTTCGCACATATGCGCACGCACCCATCTTGTGTAAAGCGCCCTTCAATTTCTGGTTACTTTGTATAGTTTTTGACCCTTTTGTAATGGTGTGAAATTAATTCAATGCCATGAATGACTTCATTCCTATTTTGACGATGCTGAGTTCTTGTTGCCATGTGCAGATGAAATTTCAGTGATAACATTGCCAATGCTCCACAATCTCCCATCCTCACACAAGATACTCTCTCTGAGGGGTACATGGGTAACATCTCGACTACGATCGTGATTGACATCTCGATCAAAGAAGGTGTCATGGAAAATATTCACATTGGTGCTAATTGAACACCCGACGAAGTGGTTTCTTACACCACTTTATTCAAGGAATTCCGCAATGTCTTCACATGGAGCTACGAAGAAATGCCAGGGATTGACCCTTCAATCGTCATACACAAAATCAAAACTTACCCTGACGCGAAACCCGTTCGACAAAAACTTCGCCTGGTTCATCTAAAAAAAATCGCAGCTATAAAGGTAGAAGTTGAAAAACTTCTCAAATCTATCTTTATCTACCCCGTCCCTTTAACCGAATGGGTATCCAATCTTGTTCCAGTTGCCAAAAAAAAAGGGACCATCCGTGTTTTTGTTGACTATCACGACCTCAACAAAGCTTGTCCTAAGGACAATTACCCTACGCCCTTCATTGACCAAATCATCGATAACTGCGCAGGGAGTGTAATCTTCTCTTTCATGGATGGCTTTTCTGGGTATAACCAGATTGAAATCTTACCCATTGATCAACATAAGACAACCTTTATCTGCCCATTGGAAACTTTCGCCTACCAAAAACTACCTTTTGGCCTTAAAAATGTTGGGGCTACTTTCCAGCGGGCCATGTCGTATGCTTTCCATGACATCAAGCATATCACAGAGCCTTACCTCGATGATTTACCCGCCCATTCATCCAATCGATCCGATCACATTGATCACTTACGGGCGATTTTTCTTCGATGCAGGTTCTATTGCATTCGCTTGAACCCACACAAGTGCATTTTCGCTGTTGAATCCGGTCGACTCCTCGGTTTCATTGTCTCCAAAGATGGGATCAGCGTGGATCCCTTAAAGATTAAGGCCATCCTAGCCTTACCCCCACTTAACAACTTAACCCAACTCCAAAGTTTGCAAGGCAAAGCAAACTTTCTTCGCCATTTCATCTGCAACTATGCTGATATCACTAAAGGATTTATGTGGTTACTACAGAAAAACATCCCTATCATCTGGAACGACACTTCCCAATAGTCATTCGATGCTCTCAAGCATGCCTTGACCCACGCTCCCTTTTTACACCCTCCAGAGTATACAAAGGATTATATCCTTTACTTGGTCGCCTCTACTTCCACCATTGCGATAGTGTTAGTTCAGGAGGACCCTAACGACGAAGAACATGTGATTTATTATCTGAGCAAGAGTCTATCTGGACCGGAACTCGGATATTTGCATGTCGATAAACTGGCTCTGGCAACCATCATCGCTGTCCAGAGGTTCCACCATTACATATTCTTACGCACCACCAGAGTAATTGCAGACTCCAACCCCATGTACCATGTCTTGACACGTCAAGTGCTTTGGGGCAAATATTCAAAATGGATCATTATTCTTCAAGAATTTGATCTTGAGTTTACAAAGGCTAAAGCCAAAAAATCCTTGGTGTTTGTCGAGCTCATTTGTGCTCTCCCTAGTGCCGATGAAGACATCAAAACTAGATATTCCATCCCCGATGAATCTCTCTTCCTCATCAGCACCTCTGACCCTTGGTATGGAGACATCCTCCTCTACCTTCAAACCCAACGTTTTCAGCCCAACATCTCTTGCGAAGAGCGTCGATACATTCGTCACCACTCTCATCGTTATCTCATCCTCGATGACACCTTGTACCATCGTGGTATTGACACCATCCTTCGGCGATGTCTAACTCATGAGGAGGCTGAACGCATTTTGAACGATTTTCACCTTGGCGCTTGTGGCGGTCACCTCTCTGGGATGGCCACAGCCCAAAAAATATTATGTACCACCTACTTTTGGCCCTCCATCTTCAAAGATTGCATCGAGGCCGTCAAAAAATTCCCACCCTGCCAACTCTTTAACAAGAAGGCACGAACCCACCCTACTATGTTGCACCCGATCATCGCCATCGACCCCTTTGCCAAATGGGTCATCGATTTCATGCAGTGTAAGCCTACCTCAGCCAGGGGGCACGGTTATATCATCGTCTCCATCGACTACTTCACCAAATGGGTTGAGGCTATGCCTACCTTCCTAAGCAATGGTCGTACTGCAACTCTGTTCCTTTTCAACCATATCATAACTCGTTTTTGGGTACCACGTGCCATTGTCACTGATCATAGTGCACACTTCAAAAACTATATGATGAGCGAGTTACATGTCAAATTGGGTTTTTTCCATGAAAACTCATCCCCTTACTACCCTCAAGAGAACGGACAAGTTGAAGCTATCAACAAAGTCCTAAAAACCATGATCCAACGCATGGTAGGGGAAAACAAGACATCGTGGAATTTACAACTGTTCTCCGCTCTCTGGGCCTATTGCACTTCTGTGAAAACCTCAACTGGATTCACTCCTTTCCAGTTGGTCTATGGCATTGAAACCATCCTACCAATCGAGTGTGAGATTCCATCACTAAAATTGAAAGTAGAACTCCTGCCCCATACTTCTGCTGAAGAAGAACGATTCTTGTATCTATCTAAGTTGGACGAAACACGTCGCGATGCTTCTCTCACCAATGAGGCACATCAGAAATGAATTAAGAGTCAGTATGACAAATCCGTCCACCCTCGAACTTTCGCAAAAGGAGACTTAGTCCTCGTTTACGACCAAGCTCACGACAAATTAGGGACAGGAAAGTTAGAACCTATGTGGCATGGTCCTTACATCATGAAGTGTGTTCTACACAGAGGTGCTTACGAACTAGTAGATCATGATGGAATTTCCCTGGGAGAGCCCTGAAACGGGCTTTACCTTAAAAAGTACTATGCCTAGATCACCTAGCATCTGTACTTTGTACATTATTGTATTTTAGTTTGGTGTGTCTATTTCTTTCTCGTGCTTGAGTCTTTACCTTTGCCACTCATGACTGTGCTTATGTTTTCATGCGCAGATGATGTCTTCCTTTCCTATCTTTTTTGGGTTCACGGATGGTGCTAGTCGACATACCCAGAACATTGCTTTGGCAGCATGGGTTATTTACCAATTTGACGAGGTGGTGAGTTCAGGAGGTATCTGCTTAGGACCAACAACCAACAACATGGCAGAATATCATGCTATCATCGGACTGTTGACCCAAGCCTCCTCCCTAGGTATATCTCGCATCATTATTTACTTAGACTCCCAACTCGTGGTTTATCAACTCAACCGTACCTACGCTATCCGTAGTCCTATTCTGCTACGTCTACACTTACAAGTTCGTCGACTTGAACGAATGTTCGATTACATTGAATATAGACACATTCCAAGAGAAATTAATAGTTTTTCGGATTCGTTAGCTAACTATATCATGGATCGTTATCTTTCCCACATATAAGAGTTAAGGAAAACAAAAATGTACATTACATGTAAAATAAAACACATCACAGACATCATCATGTACAAATCATTGGCACTGTAAAACTTGAAACTGTATATATATATGTGGCGTGACTGAAATGTTTGGATTACATCAAAAAAGTATGTAGAAAGGAAAAATATTGGGCTTTTCCACACATACAACGTCGCCTGACAAGGCATACAAAAATATAATCAACGGAGAGACTCTAATATCCCCGCACTACATTGTGCTGTGAATAACACATCACCACATGCACTAGGTGCCTCAATAGAGAATTGATATTCTATGGTACTCCCACAGTGTGCCTCTGCAGATGTAAAGGCACTTCCCCCCTCCGTAAAGGAGGAATGCCCATCGTGAGGCCTTGGAGGTTTCTCTCAACCTCCCGGAGACCTGGCACTGGTACTGTTGGACTTGCTGCAACTGGGATGCCCCTGCAATGTTCTGGTACCGATATATCAGCCGGACGCACTTCTCCCTTGTCTGCACATTGAAAACATACATCCGTTAAAACTCTTCTACATACCCAAAAAAATTGATATACATCAAAAACTCAAAAAACGAAAACAAAGACAAGGCATGGCTCAGTCTCTTACCTGACACATCCCAGTCTTCCCCCACAGGTAGAATCAAATCGATGCTCCCATGGAAATCTACCTCAGCATAAGGGAAGTCCTCTATCTAGAGATACTGTCGTCTCAGCCAGGTAAAGAAATCGCCAGTGAAATGGAACTCTGACTCCGATACTAGCCTTGGAGACAGACTGGTCCACCTCTCCATCCTAGGTTCATTCACTGGTCGCACCGACACTGCTATCTGAGGCTGCATCTGAGGGATGCGCTCTAGAAAAAATGAGACCAAAAATGAGCCGTAACCAAACTGCTTTTGTCCAGTCCTGTACCGTCAAATATGTTCCTTCACGTTTTGAAGGAACCCTGCACTCCAGTTGAACAGTGTTGGTTCCAAACACTGAACACTGTAAGCCACCTGTGATCTTGATGCCAAATGCGCACTAGTACTACCTGTCACACTCGTGATAGCAAACAGTATAGACCGGAGGGGCAGTTCTCGAATATCCTTGATAGGGATTCTACCCCCTACTAGCCTTGCTCCTGGGATACAATGGTGAGCCAGGTACGCGTCCACTTGTTCAGGTAGTGCCCTCTTCCCGGAGAAATATATGGGGACCCCTCTTTTCGAGAGGCCAGTCAAAAAATACACGTCTTCTAACTCAATGGTTAAAAGCTGTGTGCCGATATAGAATCCTTGTTCTGCAACATCCCATAGGCCAATCATATGCTCGAGCAATAAGATCTCTTTCTTCATTTTTTGCAACTTGAAGAATTTGAGCAAACCACAAGCTTGCAACGCGGCCCGTGTGCGGGGACTCTGCAAGGCAGCTAATTCATCCATCTCATGTTCTCTTTCTTTCCACTCAATCATGGTCACCGAAGTTACCTACAAAACACAAAAAAATAAAAATTCATTATTTCCACGTTTTGGCAATTTCGGCAATTTTCAAAAACAATTTAAAACCTGAAATAAGGTGCCTACATAATTTAAAAGTAACCACACACTCTTTTCTAATTACCACGCTCTCCCTAGCCATTTAACATTCATCAAACAATGATAAAAACGTTTAAAAAGATCAAAACAATTTTATGGCTGCGTGGGCATGCGTGGGGTTTTTCTCATGGATTCTTTGCTAAAAAATGACCTATCTAATTGACTATTGGATCATTGGCATCTTAGCCATCCTTTCCTAGAACATTTTCACAAAAAGAATCCCATCTTTCTATTGATTTTTAAAGAGGCCGATTTGGTTCTAATTGGGGCAACTTAGGGCTTCATATTTTAAAATAAATGATGCTATTAAAATGAATGTGAAACCATGTGTTTGAAAGAAGAAGGGATGGACATCTACCTGGTCTAAACGGTGAGTGAAATGGTCAACTGTATCTTCGACAGTGATCAAAACAAGATCCACTTCAAACTGAGAATCTCCACTACTCCAAAATCCTTGCAAAATGAAATGGTAAATGAAATTTTCAATGAATTGTTATTTATAAATTTTCATTTTTCATAGGGTATGGTCATTTATGGGTTTCTCTAATAATATAGTGGCTTCACTAATTCCCTGGTTTGTAGTTCTGACATCGCATGTTTCCTGGTAGTTCTGACAGATGATTCACCTTGTCACACTTATGAGCATAGTCTTAGTTTGTTCTCGAGCTCGATAATATGAGAACGTAACTAGGTAAAATTTTATCTCTTTTTTGGACATGTATGGACATCACACGAAAAAGGAACCCCCCTGGAGTCATCTTTAAACCCTTTTCAAACTCTCTAAATATGAAAATATTGTCGAGTGACCTTGCTTCCTTTCACACTCGTTAAAAGGTCAGAAAGGGCGTCTTCGAGTGATATTTTAACCCTTTTTCGGTCTTGTTAGACTACTGTACGAAAAAGGAACTAAGAGAGTTCTCTTTTAAGTGTTTTTCCACAATCTATAATCCCGAAAAACCTTCAAGTTTTCTGTCTTTGGACTCGTTAAAGCACACATCGACAGGCCCATATGGGATCGAACCCTTACTTCTTCTGGTTCATTAAAAGGAAGAGGAACTTACCGAAGGTGAGTTATATCGAGCATGTGTTATCCTCCTCGAGCTCATTAAATCAAAAAGAGGTACTTGTCCATTTGGATGGGGGAAATAATTGAAAGGAGCAATCCAAGCAGTCTCTTGAGAACATTATCCAACACTTCTTAGAGTCACCCTTGAACACGACACTTTGTCATTTGCATATATCATAATCCACTAAACCTCTGCACTGAGCCAATCCTTTGAGTTCCTTTCACTCCTCTGGGTCACCCGACGCAAGTCACCACATCCACTGCATAAGTGTTGGTCCACGTCATGTTTTTTGTTGTGTCTCAGTGTTCAAGGGAAGTATTTGCCTCGAGAGTCAGCCATCCCAAATATCTTGCCTCAAAACCTATGTCAGTCCATGTCCATTTGATATGCCAATTACATATCTATGTCTGTTTCATGTGGTTGATGGGGGATACATCAAGGCCCTCCCTTGACGAGTCTATTCCTATCGACTTCAACACATTATCCGGGAATCAGACTTAGAAACTAGTTAGTACTTTGGGACCTGCATGCCTCAATGGCAGGCCTCCTCTCATTCGACAGTAGGTCTACATCATTGACCCCTGACCGAATGATTCCATGGGTGTTCGAATTCAACTCATCTATTCACATTCGTTGGAATGTACTAAGGTACCTTGGGAATCATTGACATTAATGGTGATCTCCCTCTCACTTGTTAACGGTTCACACCATTGACCGGTAATCAAGTGGTTTCTGCCATGTTTGACATCAGGACATCTATTCACATGGTTAGGATCGTACCACATTGGGATTGGTAATAAGACCCTGGGTTGAGTGATCACTTTGATATATCCTTTTCCTCAGGCTACGAAGGAGTCTTTATTGGACAAGAACACATACACTGTTACATACATCCACTTTGTATTGGTCATGGATATGTCTTCTCATCTCGTAGATCCACTCTGTATTCTTCGTGGCTACGAGCAGTCCGAGTAATCAGAGTATATATCCACATTGTATCTTCAGTGGATATACCTTTTTCATTAATACAATTATGGATCCGCAGTGTATTTTATGGCAGCCATATCTTGCAAGCCTTAATAATCCAAGCATAGGTATGCCTGCCTTGGGTTGTGAAACATGTCATGATATTTTTTGGATGTTTGTGTGTAGCTTCCATCAGGTTCTCTGAGTCTACACCCTTTTTTGAATGTCTACAAAGCATTTCAGTTATCAGTTCATGTCTTCTAACTTCATACTTTGGGGGGCATTCTGTTACACGTCGAATTTACTCAACTGGATAAGTGTCGCATATTCCTCTCAATTGTCGTAAGTGTCACATATTCCTTACAACTTTCGCAAGTGTCGCAAGTTGTTCATAAGTGTCACAAACGCTCTTCAAGCATACTGCCTTAACAACGACAGTAAGGAGGCACTTAAAACACCTCATACACTAGGTTTGGAGAAGGAAAGTTGGTTAACTGAAGTCAAGAAACTCTTAACACCTGAAGAGAGCTTCTCATCAAAGGTTTTAGGGGTGAGCGCTCCCCTAAATCAGTCTAGGGAGCACTGGTGATCCCCTATAAGGCTTCAGGGAGAGTTATAACGCTCCCCTACCCCTTCTGAAGGAGCGCTATCCACCCTTAGGGTGTTGGCGCTCCCCTTAAGCTTCTCAGGGAGCGCTACAGCGCTCTGACACCCCTTTTGAAGGAGCGCTACCTAATCTAGGGAAAAATTTGGCCCATTAAGGAGAATAAGGGGAGGATCTTTCAAGATTAGAAGGCAGTTTCATTCGAATTCTTGGTTTCATTAGGAGATCCCTGATCTAAGGAGGAGGTTCCCAACTTGTTCTAAAGATAACTCAAGAGGTTAAGCTCCTCTTAACCTATATAATCAGGCTCTATGATGGTGGAAAGGGGGAATAATTTCTAGCATGAAACCTATGATCTCATAAGAAAACACAGTCAGCCAAAGGAGAGTGATCAGTGAAGCTGCTGTCATCTAGGTTGTGGATCTTTCAGGCAAGGGTTAGACGAAGGGGACTTGACGAAGCTGTTGCATTTGCATCTCCGATTGTAATTACTTTTTTCGTTATTCTCACCAATATGACACGCTTGGCTTGTTTCTTTCTAGTTTGTTTCTAATGTTACATGAACTTATCATTGATAGATAGATCTATTTTCAAGCTAATATCAATAGAGTAGGAAGTGGTCGTATCTTGTTTGTCTACAGGACTCAGCGAGGAGCGAAGGAACTCGGAGCGTGCAGGGACAAACGTCGATAAAGAGGTACTTCTGTTCTCCTTCCTTCTCATGTGTTAGTTTGAATAGATTTGAAAGGAAGTCAATGTCCATGTTAAGCATTTTCTGTCTTAGAGTTAGGGTCAAGCTCTTTGAGGCAATCTACCTATCCGCAGGGAGATTTTCCTACAATAGTTTTGTCGATAGAATTTGTAAAGGTGGGCTCTGAATTTCAACACCTGAAATCTTGGCTTTGACCATTCCTCTGTCACCTGTGAATTTCGATATCTTTCGACTGCCATTTGTGCCCCAATTACCGCCTTGAAATCTGGAAAATTGATTTTCTACCACTCTGACTTTATCTCAATGGTTTAACATTTTTCCATATCTGTGATGTGTTCCCAGTTGACCCTTTATCATACCACTGGAAAATGATGTCTTCCTCCAAGATGTCCTCATCATATAAAGTTTTAAGAACTAAAGCAACCTCCTTGACTGCATCAACATATGCATGGTTACAAAATTCCTTAATTGCACCAAGCAGCATCGACTGAGAATTTTCATCTTGCACAACTCCATATAAATATCCTTTCTTTCTAGACACCTCTTTCAAAAATCCTTTGCCGACACCCTCAAAAAGGGCTTCAAAATAGGCATTCATGATTTCATGTGGAGAACCATCTGAAGATTGCATGTAGTTTTGTAACTGTTTAGGAGTATCTCCATTCTTCAAGTGCTCCTTGAAATCAATAAGAATCTTATCATGAATTCTCATTGTATTCAATTTACTCAGAACAATATCCTCGACATATTTTTCCATGGGCTTCTCGGCTACCTCATCACCATTTTCAGCTTTAGACTTCTTATCAACTTCAACCTTTTCATTATTTCCTAAAGAACTCTTTGTTGGCTTAGATATATGTTCTTCCAGGGTGTCTAACATGACCATTTCACTTGTAGCAGAAGTCAATTTCTCTCTGATTCATTGTTGTGCAACTTCAAGAGAAGTGTTAGTCTCCCATTGCACTTCATCATCCTCCTCGTTTTCATCAACATGGCTTCCAGGAGGGGAATGGTCTTCGTCAGAACCAGTTTTCTTCTTGGAAACTTTGGACATAACCTCATGGCCTTTTTTCTTGGATTCTTTCTTGACTTTCTTGTTTTCTTTATCAATAGCTTCTCCTGATTTCAAACGTTTTTTTTCTACTCTTCTCATGGCATTCTTATCTTTTCCTCCCTTCTTTTTCTTTGGTGGATTCTTCAAAATAAATGTAGTCAGCTTGTCCCTCATATCAACATAGAAAATATGTCCACATGCAACACACTTCAGTGAAATCATTTGTGTTTTTGATATAAGGATTTTTGTCTCAGGATTGCCACATCCATAGCATTGCACATACTTATTAATAAAAATCTCCAACAGAGCCACAAGTTTTGAATTATCATGAGCACCATTGACAAGAGCAATCCTAGTTTTTTCATCAAACTTTGATTGCACACCTAGTTCACAACCGAAATATTTTGTTGTATAATAAGGGGGTCTGGAAAGAGCTTTAGCCACATCTACCATATTGACAAGATTTGTCTTTATGCCATTACCTCGTCCCTCAATTTTTTTCATCAGCTTAGGCATCTTATACCTGTAAAAAGAATCATCTATGTTGCCCTTGCCAATATTTAGAAGAGCCATATTTTCAGGAAGCCAAGAGTAAGGATATGGATTTTGAGGAACCATTCCTATCCAGAGGCAGATATCAGAGAAGATATCAAAAGGCCACAAAATACCTGTGGAGAGGAGGGACTTCCTCTATGTTGTTTTAGCACTCCACCTTGCACGTGGAAAAATGGGTGCATCCAACTGCAAACCCAAATCAACCTCAGCTTCTGAGTTGGCTTTGGATGCATACAACCAAACTTTTCTTCCACCAAAAGGAAGTTGTTTATTCTTTTTCTTCAATGCAGGACAATACTCTCAGAGTTGATGCTGCCAATTCAAACTTGGATTGATAAGTGTTCACAAGTGAGAGAAATATTCTTTATGCCTAAAATGGATGTTAATTAGAATACTGATTTCCTATAATTTATAGGATCCTAACAGGTGGATCCTAAGAAAATTGAATCTATGTAGGATTGGCCTCATGATAAAACTCTTAAAATATTGCGTGGTTTCTTGGGTTTCACGGGTTATATAAATTTTGTTCAGAACCATCATAGAATTACCACTCCTCTTAGTACTCTCCTTTAAAAAGAGTACATTCAGTTGAACGACTGAAACTGATCACTCCTTCTAGGCCTTGAAATATTCTATGTGCATGACTCATGTCCTCACACTACCCAAATTCACCAAGACTTTTTTCCTAGAATATGATTCTCCAGGGAAAGGAATTAGGCTTCACCTATTTGTAAAACCTTTCCTTTTCATATATTTATTGGCCCAATTGTCGATCCAAAATTTGTTTGCTAGTGAAAACCAAAGGTCGACCATATTTCATGAGCATTTGGGTTTTACAAAAAGGTGAATCCCAATTCCTTTCCTCCCAAAACTAGGTATTCACTCTTCACTCTTCTCCCACAACTAGGCATTTGGGTTTTACAAAAACCTATGAATGGGTCAAACATTATTTTTTCACGAAGGTATGAAATACAAAATCCACACCTTTGTGGTTGAATGGGATACCTATCAACACATTAAGGGAGAAAACATCAAATCTCCAGAAACACTCCAACCACTCCCAATTCCACATATTATTTGGATGATCATTTCTATGGAATTCATTGTGGGCCTATATAAATGGGAAAATAAATCCATCATCATGGTTGTACTATATATTCTTTCCAGGTATCCTAATTTTTGAGATTTTCGACTCCCATTCGCAACATCCACAATGGCCCAAATTTTTATGGAAAATATCTTCAAACTACATGGAATGCCTCGCTTTATTGTCTCCAACCATGATCCAACTTTCACCATGAATGTTTAGCAAGAACTGTTTAATATACAAGGAATGAAATTGCATCTCAACATTTCCTATCATCCCCATACTGATGGACAAACTGAAGGTGTCAACAAGTGTTCGAAACATATTTTAGTTTTTTTTCATCTAATAGTAAAAATCAGTGGGATCAGTGCTTACCCCTAAATGAATGGTGGTACAACACCTCTTACCATACTCCCACTCGTATGACTCCCTTTGATGTTATCTATGGGGAAAATCCATTATTGGTTCTCTCATACATGCCAAGTGTCTCCAAGGTTTAGGAGGTGGACAACACTCTTATATTTTGCATGGCCATTATCTGTACCCTAAAATAAAATTTGGTCATGGATTAGAATCACATGAATAAACAAGAAAATCAAGTTCATTCTGAACAACAATTTCATAAAGGGGACCAAGTGTTCCTTTGTCTACACCCTAATAAGAAAAATTCACTCAAATTTCAACATTGTCTAAAACTCACCACCAATTCCTATGGTCCTTATTCAATTCTCAAGTGAGTAGGGTCCATGGCCTATGTATTATATCTTCCCATTCATTCTAATATCCATATTATTTTACATTTCTCAATATTAAATATATTTATTGCAACTAAGTATCAGACTCAACCCCATCTCCCTAAGTTGGATGAAGAATGATCCATTTTCTTGCAGCCACAAGAAGTAGTGGACCAGCATGAGAATCATCTCCACCACTGCACCATCAATGAAGTTTTATTTTAATGGAAGGATACACCACTAGAATATGCCACTTGGGAGTTGACTACATTCTGCAACAATTTCCACATCTCAAGACTTCAGGACAATGATATTTTTGAAGGGGGTGGGGGGCTTGTTAGGAACCTAACCTCCCTGATCCTTTGTGTAGATAGAATAATATTTTTTCTAGGTAATAAATGATAAACATTAGAAAGAAAGGCCTATATAATAATGTGAACAAGTCTAAAGTAAGAAGCCTTAATATAATCTTTCACTTCTAGAAATATCTTCTTCTAGAATGTTCTTTAGAAGATAGAATTAGTATAAATAGAAGTAGAAGGTGTGGGAAAGTTTTGTATTGAGAATTATTGTAATAGATATATAATTTTGATCCAAGTGGATCTCGATGACCATCCACCTCTTCAACTAAATCAATGGTTCTATTTCATCTTAGCATTTTTCTACGGTTTTTTGGGGTTCTGAACTTCTGGGGCCATGTTCAGGCCCTAAATGATGTTTGTTTTGTTGCGACAATGCCTAACATGTAGCCAAAGGTAGATTCTAGGTTATTCAAAATGTGTACTTATTGACTATACCTTTCCAAATGGATAAATATTGTGCCAAACAGAGATCGTATGAAAAAGTAATGCCCCTATATGTTGATGAATCAACTAACCACATCAGGTCCGACAAACGTTTTGGTGTTTCATCTTCTGGGGTTAGGGTTTTGGATGATTAGGGATTTATCATTGATGCTTTATGTTAAAAGTTCTATTTTGGCCAAATTTGTAATCATCTTTATGTGAATTCATGTAGTTGTCACATCTCTTCTCAGAGATAATCTACCACCATTATAGCAAGTTCATTTCACTCTTTATATTTCGTTCATTAATAGAAATTGAGTATTATTGTATCTCTATGTTTCTTTTGTATATCTATGTTTCATTTTGTTCTCTCATAAATATGTATCAGTGGTATCAAAGCATTCTTCCCTTTATTTGTTTCTGTGTGCATGTCCCCAATGAGGTCATGGTATAAGAAGATGGGACTTGAACTACTTGATCCTCTGAAATAATGTCCTCACTAACCTCTGTGACCTCCCATGGAATAATAAAATAGAGACGAGGAAACATGAGATCCTATTCAGTTGTTTCTCAAGGAATCCCTCACGCAACAAAGGGAGAGATGATGGGAATTTTTTCCCAAATCCTTCAATGACTTCCAGCAATAGCAGACATGTCTTCATCAAGCGACCACTTTTGAGGTGCTACCCCTTTCAACGTAAAAGTTATTTTTTATATTCCCATATTTGAAGGTAAAATAGATGTGGATCTTTGGAAATATGGTTAAATATGTTAGAAATTCATTTCTCTCTCCACAATTTCTCCAATAGAGAAAACTCACCTTTACGCTCCTTAATGTTGTCCCCCATGTAAAAAAATGGTGGGAGAATTACTATGAGAAAAATTCCATAGAGGAGCCTACAATGTTTGAGGCTGAATCCACTTAGGATTATTTTATGGAGGTTGTTAAGGAACAATATTACCCTATTGGAAAATTTGATGACCAGTACATGATATGGACCACATTGTGTCAGGAGAGGGACCAAATATTGTCAGAGTTAAAAAATTCATTCCATACCTTGAGCATGAAGCTAGTTATCATAGTATTCAAGCGGCATATGGTTCTAAAATATTTTGGGGGTATACATAGGTACATTGAAATAGAAATGGAGCTTCTAGACATCTCTTCATTGGAAGCTACTTATCGATATGTTGTCAAAATCGAGCATAAATTTAAGCGACATAATAAATGAGAGTTTGGGTCTACAAATATGCAACAATAGAAGTATGGTAAATACAACCTTAACTCACAGAATATCTAACCTCAAGAAAACTAGTCCAATCCATAGGAAAATAAGGGTAATGGGAAGATGAAGGACACAGTAAAGAGGTGTGAGTTTCACACAATCCTCTGGCACAACACATATGAATTTCATTGAAAAAATTCATTGGTGGTCGAAATCAAAGGAAAATAGTCGAACCTTAACTCAGATTGTGATTCATAACACAATGAAAGGTAACATATCATTGATGCAGAACCCATTGCTACCATTGCAACCACAAAAATCCAACTAGAATAACTAGAGGATCCTAAGGATGGGGAGTGCCTCTTCCATTCAAATATGTGGGTGAAGTGGACCCCACTGCATTTAATTGTTGGCAACGAAAGCCAAAATAACCTAAAACTAGCATAATTTATAAATAATTTGGATTTGTCGGCAACACCACACCTTCGTCCAAAAAACATGAGGTGACTCCACCATGGATGAGATATTAGTGTCAATTAATAGTGTCTCCTATTATACAACATCAATCCCTTCAAGGATGAGGTACTATGTCATTTTCTCCACTAGAAGTTTGTGATGTTCTTTTAGGAAAACTATATATGTGGAAACGTCAAACTGTTTATGAGTCTAATCCTCGTAGTGTCATTGTTAGTATGGGGAGTCAGTTCTTCAGGGTACCAGAGGTAGTTTTGAATACTTCCATTTCATTGATCTCAGCAAAATAGCGCTGCAAAGTAAATTTTTATACCACAAAGTTGATTCTCTTCATGATCCAATCATAATATGAACAAAATCTCACTACGACCACCACAAACTTGGCCCAAGAAATTTCTATACAACAACAATAGGTCGACAAGATTGTAGAAGAGAAAAAATAATTTTTTTTTTTAAGTTATAGGTGTGCCTCTACACTGACAATTCAAGAAAAGATATATCAGATCCATTCATAACTCTTTTGGCCACAACCCTTTGTAGGTGTTCTTGGGGTTTTAACCATTAGTCCCCATTGATATAGCTCTTCATCCTGCATCTTCACCGATAAAGTCCTCCCACACTTAAACAAAGGTGGATCATGTAGCCAGATTTGTTGAAAAGATCCATCCCCTCCAACAACAGGTTCCTGACAATCCTTCAATAAGATAATTCCAAGTACAAACATGACAAATACTTCAACAAGGAAAGTGGATAACAAAGATTCAGATTCAGTAAAATTTTCCCCATCTCTTGAGGTAAATTAACGCAATGGTGACTATTACTTCCTAAGGGGGGAGGATTGATCTAGGTGAATCTCATTGGCCACCCAACTCTTCCACTGATTCACTATTTCTCCATCATCTTATCATTTTTCTACAACTTTTTCAGGTCCTAAACTTCTGGGCCCATTTAGAGGCCCTAAACAATGTTTTTTTTTACGTGAAATCACCTAACATGTGTTGGTTGTGGAGCCTGATTATCTTCCTAATTCAGAGGTCCCTGTTTTCAGCCGTGTTTATACCCCATGAAGTATTTACACCGCAGAAGTATGTACACTCTTCCACGCGGGGGAGTGCAGAGGGGGGGTACCCCCTCTGCGGGGTCTGAGGGGTCCATCCCCCCGGCTAGGGGGTCTGGGGGCAGTGTCCCCTGATGGGGGTTTGGGGGCGAAGCCCCCGAAGCAAAAATTGCCTTGTAAAAGTATATTGTAATTTCATTGTAAATCTGGACCGTTCATTATAAGGTCACAGATCTAATGGTAGAGATTATGTTAGGGTTTTTTTCCCTAGAAGGCAACCCTCTTTTATGAGGGAAATGTATTGCGGCTATGGATGATGGTGAATATCGTATTCTGAGAGAGGATACTGTGAGAGAAAGAAGATGAAGTTACAACAGGTTTTGCTGTAGGTTGTATCCCTTCATTTGTTGAAAATAATAAAGGAAGGACCTGGAAATTTCTCTGGTGGACGTAGCCCACACTCGGTGAACCACGTAAATCTGTGTCTCTCTTGTATTGTGTGTCTTCTGTGTTTTGTTTCTGCATTTGTTTTATTTTATTGCTCCGCAGTCCTATTTTTCTAACAACTGGTATCAGAGCGTAAGGTAACTCGCAGGAAAAGAGGGT
>ML777634.1:2144697-2160358 GCA_009831015.1 Picea engelmannii
TTTTTTACTCTACTAAACTAAGAAAGAAAGGAAGAAAATTAGGACATGAAGAGAGACTAGAAGAGAAAACCCTATAATTACAAAGTAGAATGAAAGTTATTTTGTGCCACTATCATATAGACTTGCTAAGGGATAAAATAGTATACATAGTATGAAAAATACAATCAATACTATCTCCTTAACCCCATCTCATCGAATATTTCCTTGGTAAATGAGAAACCACATGGTTTCTCATTTACCAAAGAAATATTTGATGAGATGGGATTAAGGAGATATCCCATGTTCTCCATGTTCTATTCTCTTCACTATTGTTCTCTTCTTTTTAGTGCTAGTGCCAACCTTGTCCACACTCATTTTTCATTCTTATCTCTAATGTAGGATGTGTGTCCACATCTCTAATAATTTATAGGGTTGTAAACTATTCATCACTCAGTAATAGGATTCTATATCATGAAACCGTGTGTGGGTGTCTTTATAATTGACCACAAATGAGTAGTTTTACAATCCCATGATGGGATTAGGCTAAGTAAATGGCCTCGACAAGTCAATGAATACCTATATTTGCTAGCTCGTGAAAGGGGAGATATCCTAGGGTGAGCTAGTATGAAAATAGGTCAACGTTAGGTAGGTTGGGGTTGCAAAAATAGCTTAGGATAGTCAAATGGTAGACAGTCCTGAGGAAGTTCTTCCCAATACACACCTCATTACTGAACTCAATTGTATGATAATAAGTTCTTCCCATTGTTACAATTAATCACCACACAACACATAAATATAAAGTATGGCATCAACTATGAATCAAATCCAAATTTAAGAAAAAGATCATTTCCTTATTTATGATAAATGATTATAAGTTGCACTTAACTATAGGGAACATAATTACAATTGTGTGTTTGCCACAGGTTCAACTATATCATTAGCTCAAGGAAATATTTAATAAACAAGTGACCAAAAGAACAAACCCACACATCCAAGAATGGGGGACTGTGTTAGAGTGAATCTATATCTTACCACTATCCTTAACACTCGTGGAGTCGGCATAACTTTGTCTTATTAAATTCAAATTTCCTAAAATAAATCATTGATATTCACATTCATTGCGAAATATCATGATAGTCATAAATCAACCAAAAATCACCTTAAACCAGTCCTTAACAGGATCCATACCTTTGAGTGATGGGGTGCCTCCAATGTTGTTCCTCTCCATCCTGTGATTCATCACATGACTTAATTATATTTCAGAATAGTAATTAAAGATGTAACAACCTCTACAAATTAATGACTAAAGACAAATACTTGAATGAGCTTCTCTTCGTTTCGAGAATAAATTATTCTCTCCTGAACAAGATCAACCATGTGAAGGTGGAAGCTCTTTTGGCCCCTCCCCCCCTCTCACATCACTCTCATTTCCTCATACCCAATCTATCTATATTTTACAACTATAATTAGAAATGACAGTAACATTAAATGTAAGCAAAAAACATTCATCTCCATGTGCTAAAACAAAAAACATGAAAGCAAATAACAATCATGAAATTTAGGAAAACAAAATACATTACATTCGACCATAAATATATTGGATTTATATTAATAATAAAATGTTTAATCATTTGTTTTTCTTCTTCTTCTTCTTGGTATCCATGAAACAACAAATTAAGTCATCATCATCATCATTTAACTAATCCCCCAGAGTTATTGGGCCTTCTTGAAGTGTTGCATCATCAATACTCAACACGTCACGCCATGATGAACTTCTAGTATTTTGGTGTGGAGGTTGAGGATGCGCATGGGCATCCAATGATGTAACAACAACAAAACATTCAAGTGATATTGTTATTTACTGTTCCTAGGGAAATTTAATTAATACAGATTTAATTACAATGGTTTATACTTGGATTAGTCGGTGCAATAGAAACAATTGTTGGTGGTTGCATTGTTGTTTCTACGCTTGTTGATCTCCGCTCTCGATCGACATCTACACACTCTACCATATGAAACAATATAAGTATTTAGTACAGAATATAACCTAAATATTAATACTCATTGAAAAATGGAAAAACATTAAAAATGCACGCATACCACTATGTAATGGTTCTTCAACAACAACACTTGAATCAATATGGGGGTCAGGATGTGGTTCATCGGGTACATCAGGAGCATTGGTAGCATTGTTACTCTCCTGCGAATGTGGAAAAGACACACATTATTTTACATTTTAAATGAATAAAAAATATATTTTACATTACAAGTAATCAATGAGTAAAAACTAATCGACAAGTTTTTAATTTCATTTTATTTACCATGTCCTCCAGACAGACACGTGGCGATTGAACCAATCTTCTTCATCATGCCACCACGCCATCAAAACCCTGCGTGAACCCAACCTTTATATCTTCTTTTGTGGTTTTGTCATTGAACAAATCCCCCTGCATTGAGAAATATCAAAATCATTAGTCACTAGTTGCAATCAATTACATATTTTGTGACGATAATAAAAAAAAGGTAAAATGTTTAGGCACTTACAACCCGTGCCTTCAATCTCCCGTAACCACCTTGGCCCAGTTTATGTTGGCCATGTTTGTCTTGTCTTTCCTTTTTTTCCTTGGAAGTGTCTTGGAGTCTACACAATATTTTGAAATATGCTAGATATTGATTGTTTTCCTCATAAAGTAAACAAAAGACCATGATAGTAAATTGAAAACACCTCTTACCTTCCAGGGCCAGGTGGTTTCTTCCCTTTTTCTTTCATCGCTAATTCTCTTCGTCGAGAATAATTTCTTTCCATTCCCTCCCGGGGACAACCAAAGGGCGTTCTCACTTGGGGTCTTGTACTAACTTATTCCTATATGAATCTCTAACATGTTTCAAATGATTCTGGGACCTTTTTAGGACTTCTGTCTTATTGAACGAGTCACCAAACTCGCCAACCAGTCTAGAGATAAGAAGGCTTTTCAGTTTGGAATTTTGTCGATTCCATCGTAGTTGAATGGTCGGCCCGAAAATTTCTAATGCATAGTCATGCAAACTATTATAGAACACATTTTTTCTTGTAAAACATCGCCATCATTAGTAATTTAAATCTCACTGATATGTGATTGTTTAAACAATTATATTACAAGAATCTCTATAAAGACATATATTAAATACCTGGTAGTTGTACTATTTTTAGAGGAACAATGTCTTGGTCGACCAAAAGTGATACCCTGGTTGTTCCTGTGCTTTGGATACGTGTAGCACCAAGGTAACAATCAACGGAAGAGTGATCATATGTGTGATCATGTACACCACCTGCATGATCTGGCGTGTGTTGTGGGGGTGTGACATCACCCCTAGAAGGTATAGAATCGGTCTCAGGCGGCACACTTAGGGTGGAAAATATCCTGGTGGATACATGGCCATGAAATTTTATTGTTGCAATCCTGTTGCTGCCACCAGGTCCTTCCCCTTCCCCTCTCATCGATCTCACAAAATTCTACAATGAGAAATATGTGTTAATTGCATATATCAAATTACAAAATTTAAAACCAAAAATTGATATTGTTAGATGACATGACTTACCCAATAATTTGCTATCTTAATGTGTAATTCAACTATCCTTTGGAAATCCTCAGTAGTTTCTGGCCCAGCAGCGACCAAATCCTGAAATTCCCTATTGGCCTTTCTTAGGGACAATTCTATTGTCTGCAAGCGGTCTCTAGAATCAAATATTTCTTCATCACTTATATATTCATCTTTTTTGGTCGATGCGGTGCTAGGAATGGGGCCTTTTCCTTGATCAATGCCTTTTCCATGCTCAGAGCCTTTGCTCCAATCACCACTCTGACAAAATTTCAAGAAGAATGTTAGTATATGTGAGAAATATTGAAAAAACAATATATGAAATAATGGAATATTGGCAAATATTATCAAATGAAATATTCACACATACAAATCAACAAATATTTGGAAATGAAACATCGAGCAAAAATTAGCAAATGGAACATTCAGAAATAAAATAAAATTTTGTCACAAATGAAACATTCACAAATTAAGTAATCCCTTTTCAAGTTTGGGTATAATTGGTTTTGTACCATAGCAAAAGAAGATGACTAGAGAAAATGATTGTTATATTTAAGTAGAACAAAGGTAGAAAAATACCTTATAGAAGTTTTTCACAAGTGATAGTCTCTATTGTGACTCCATAGTGAGTCCATGCTTCTTTGTAAACAACAAGGTGCATTGCTTATTTTCTTGTTGGTTTTTCCCAAATCAGGTTTCCCATAGTACATATTGTCATTCCTTGTGTTGGTGTGCTCATTTTACTAATATATGTTCTCTCTTATATTCTTAGTTCATTTCAATATTTTGACTAATATACTTGTAATATTACATTTTGATCATAAGAAAACATTTTATAAATGAGTATAATCTCATGGTATTTTGTAGTAGAATTTAAGATGTCTTGTAACAAAGTGTCCAATGTAATACCCATGATAGACTATAGTTTATATATCATATTGGTATCAAAGAAGTTTTGTATGCGGTTTCCATGGAATATTGTAGGATCTAAAAAATGATGGAAATAAAGCAGTTCCAAACACTATTCATGGTGTATGGATATTGTATCATTCAAAAGGATGATCTAGAGGAGACATTTGCAAGAATGGAAGTGTGTGTCTTTGACATATTCATAGTATGGAAATTTTAATGTTGTATCTATAAAGTTAAGATCTTTATGGTAGGACACTATTTGTAACCCTCATTCATTATCATTAAATTATTTATAATTATGTTGACATATTATTTTTTGATATCCCTCTTTGTCTCCTATATACACATCAAGGAAATTGATTTGAAGGATAATCATATATTTTTCATTTGATATCTTGTAAAAGGAGGTTTCTCATGCAAAGAGACTTATTATTAATTCACACTTTTACTTGAATAGGTGTGAAATCACTAAATTTGGTCCTCTTTATTTTATTTGGTTATTTGGTCCATAACATTTGGTATTAGAGTGAACAATTTTTTAGCAGAAATTCAAGAAGAATGTTAGTACGTGCAAGAAATATTGAAAAAACAATATATGAAATAATGGAGTATTGGAAAATATTATCAAATGAAACATTCACACATACAAATTAGCAAATATTTGGAAATGAAACATCGAGCAAAAATTAGCAAATGGAACATTCAGAAATAAAATAAAATTTCGTCACAAATGAAACATTCACAAATTAAGTAATCCCTTTTTAAGTTTGGGTATAATGGGTTTTGTATCATATAAAAAGAAGACGTTCCTGGGTCAACTCAATTCATATTGTAATCAACCAACAACTCTTCACCTGCCATGATTGTTTTCACTGCACATAAAAATATCCTATTACCTTCATGCTCCTCAAAAATTCAATTGGGTTCCTTTATTGTTGTCCCAGGCCTTGTATTGCTTATAAGACCTGCAATATTCCCCGATGCCTTTGGCCTTCCATCAATATACATAGTCACTCCTTTATTTTTATTATTTTCCTTCATCTGCATATAATTTGCGGCGAGTGCGTATCTCAACATACTAGGCATATATTGGACCAGCCTCAACCATACTCCATAAGTGTAACATGGTCCAACATACTCAAACAATTCAACTAATCTACCATATTTTACCTTTATGTCATCCATGGAGAATAAACCAAGGCCATGGATGGATGACAGATCAATGTGATACATCCTCTCATTAACACATAAGTCGATGTCCAACTCTGCCAGTTCCTTGGGTACCCACTATTTCAATAGGTGTTTGTACCTAAAGGGAACCTCGATGTCGCCTATGCTCTCACCGTCATAAGAGCATGATCCTCCTTCAGCAAGAAAGAATTTCATGTGCCTACCAAACTTTCTTCTGACCTTTTCACCTCTAGTTGATTTCGCCTTGTAACATGTGTTGGATATGTTTTCCCTTGTCCCTCTCAAAATTTCATCGCTCAAGCTAGATGATAGGTCTTATAGATACATATTTGGTTGTACCTACACTCCATTGAGGGAGAAGGAAATGTTAGGCCAACAATATTCATATTATAGTATAGCTAAATATAAACATTGAAAATATAACTTGACATGTAAGACTTTTGCATCTAAGGTTGGAGCTCAACCTTTGAGAAAACACAAAGTATTTCTTCACTTAGTATTTTGGGTAGGTGTTGTGCCAAAATTATGTTGGAAGACATAAGAAATAATTTAGAATTTCCCATCTAATTTGTATCCCACCTCTAAGTTATGAGAACCCATGAGGGATTTCATCATGCTAGTGAGTAGGTTATATGGTGAAAAGGAATTCTCTTATATGTAGAAGTATTGGGTTCCCTCGATACACCAAATGTTGAAGAAGGTAGTTGTAATATAGATGACTAGAGAAAATGATTGTTATATTTGAGTAGAACAAAGGTAGAAAAATACCTTATAGAATTTTTTCACAAGTGATAGTTTCTATTGTAACTCCATAGTGAGTCCATGCTTCTTTGTAAACAACAAGGTGCATTGCTTATTTTCTTGTTGGTTTTTCCCAAATCAGGTTTCCCATAGTACGTATTGTCATTCCTTGTGTTGGTGTGCTCATTTTACTAATATATGTTCTCTTATATTCTCAGTTCATTTCAATATTTTGACTAATATACTTGTAATATTACATTTTGATCATAAGAAAACATTTACAATTTCATGCACTTAAAACACAAATAGAAATCTGTACAATTTCACGCACTTAAAAGACACCAAAAACAATAAGTTTTGGTATCTTGGACCTCACTTCCTCTTGAATACTTGAAATTCAATTAGACTTGTGGGAATCTGAAGGAGGCATATTAGGAAATTACCATGTAAAATTTAATACCATGAGAGTATCAAAATTAGATTAACATCGGGTGAAAGATGGGCTAGTAGAGAAAATCCCATGTCATGACTTCGCCTTGATTACATGTGTTGGATATGTTTTCCCATGTTTATATAGTTGATTTAGCCATGTTTATCTAGTTGATTTCCCCTTGTTACATGTGTTGGATATAGCTCTGAGCATTGGCATTCCATCTAATCAAACTTTTGGTAAGTTTTTAGAAACATATTAAAGAGCACCAAAACTTCTATAATTTATTCCCTGAGAATATAGCAAAGAAACAATGGACCCTATCTAAATGAACTACATGGTATAATTATCTCAATTTCACAAAGTTGCAAGCTAGCCAAAGATTCCCCCTTGTTTCAATGTAGTCCTTTGGTTGATTAGGAGGACTATCACTAAGGAAAGGGATATATACTTAGATAACAATATGAGGCTTTCGTCATACACCCCACATACTATGAAAACCATTTCCAAGATTCCATATCCTAAGGTAATGTTGGAAAAGTAATTTGTGTAGGTATTTGCAAGCAAGCATGACCCAATGAAGGTGATTGTAATTATGTGGGAAGACAAAAGAAATAATTTAGAACTTCCCATCTGATTTGTAGCCCACCTCTAATTTATGAGAACCCGTGAGGGATTTCATCATGATAGTGAGTAGGTTATATGGTGAAAAGTATTTCTCTTATATGCAGAAGCATTGGGTTCCCTCGATACACCAAATGTTGAAGAAGGTAGTTGCAAGTCAAGAAATATAAACATGGTTGCCAATAAATATGAAGAGAACTTAAATGAACAATCCCTTTAGTTTCACATAGATAAATTTATATTGAATGCAATCTAGACTATAGGTTCTTTCCTTAACATGTGTGACATGTGATATATTTATCTTCCTCCTCTTTCAATGAGTTATCAAAAGTTGTGGAGATATGGTATTTGGATCATTACAAACATTTTTGCAAGGTGTTCTTAGCTCCTATTTATGTTCTCCTCTTTTATAAACCATGCCCAATATTCTTTAAGGGAAACTTAGTTGTGTTGGGGCTGATCAACAGTTGGTACATAGAAGGAGATGAAAATTATATCCAAATCTATAAGTGCACCTCATCTTTGCATATATTTCTTAATCACATCCTAGGAAGATTAGTAATCATGGATGTATATTACCAAATCATTGAATTTGGATCCTATACAGAATTAAAGGAACACAAGAAATGCATGTTTTCAACATACCCTCTCACCATTAGAGATTTTGTTATGAAATATTTCTTTACAATCTTGGTAAAACCCTAGACCCTTTTCTCCTTATTCTCATGTAGAAGAGGGATTAATAAAAATACTAAACCCTAAACTCTATATCAGGAATTCAGAAGATATCATACTCAGTGATTCATTTTGGAAGGGGTAGGAAAAAATACCAATATGACTCATGGGAGGTAAATACCAATATGCTTGGGAGGTAAATGAGCATGGGAATATACCAATATGACTCATACTCAACGATTCGCTTTGGAAGGGGCAGGAAAAAATTGGAATAACATACTCAACGATTCATTTTGGAGGAAAAGGAAGAATAGGGTTTAGAGACTATTTTTGCATAGCATGGTTTATTCCAGGGAAGTCTGTGGAGGTCAAATGTAGCCTGTGCACCTCTCCCTCCTCTGTGCGCCTCTCCCTCCTTCTCCTTTGCTCCTCTCCCTCCTTCTCCTCCTCCTCCTCTCCCTCCTTCTCCCCTGCTACCCTCCACTTTGCATGCATGCCTCCTTCTCCTCTGCTACCCTCCACTATGTGTGCATATGTGTAGCTATTCGGGCCAACTCAAAAATATGAGCGTGTGATTTTTGTTTTGTTTTTTTTTTAATGTGGTTTTTGTATTTTGTTTTTTTTGTTTTTGTTTAAATTATTTATATATAATATAATTTATAAATTATATATTTTAATTTATATAATTTATAAATTATATATATATATATATCTTGGTTAACAAGATTTGCATAATTTGGTTAAGATAGTCTCCAAAGGGGCACAATGATTCCTACGTATTAACACCTTGGATTCCTAATAACTTAAGTCTAAAAAAAACTCAAGTAAGAAAACAAGTGATCAAGCATAAACAACATTATGTGTTAATGTTGTGCAATAATTAGTTTTAGGTGTGTTATAATCAAAATGTCATTGTCTTCATTGATGTTTTTGTCTTATAAAATAAAAATACTCTAGCCAAAAAGGTAAATTAATCATGCTCAAACAGTCATAGATTAAACCTCTTCCAAACTCTTTCCTCTAAATGGTCATTATTTCCACCAAGAAAAGAGAGTGAAGAGTAGAATCAAAGCCTTCCAAACACCTACCATGAGAAGTGATGAAGTCCCTAGCATACCTTAACATAACCCACCCTACCCTAACCTAGAATTTCGTAGCCAAAACTTACCTAACTTATCCTAACCTATCATATATTACCCTAAAATAGCCTAAATAATTACCTCTTATAACCTAAATCATTATATCCTAACTCAGTACCTCTTATCACACCTTAGGTGCAGAACCTTATTAAGTTGAACATAAATTGACATAACACATGGCACACATAGAACCAAAGTTAGCACCTTGAATCAATTACATTAGTTTTCCTTTAATCGGTGAAAATTAAGGCACAATTATATGGTTTGGTGCTAAAGTTAGTGTTAATTTCACTAACTTTATCACCGATTGATGTATGAAATATGAAAAATAAAAAATATCATTGCCCCAAATGTTATTTTCACAAACATAATGCTTATGTTCTACACTGACTATAGTTTGGGTTGAAAGTGTGAACCCAAAGAACTTGTGACCATTGGTATAGAGACTAACATGTATAGGAACCAAGCTATATTGGGACCAGAAAGAGGATCCAACTATAGGAGGTATAGACTATTATCTCCTTCCTATATAATTGTTAGCCATTTGAGAGATTTTTTCCCCATAATATTACCAATAACAAGGAAAATGGGGGAGATCAAAGAGGAAGAGGAATATAAGGAAGAGAAAAAGGATTACCTTAGCACTTGACTAACCTTGAATTTTTTGTAGTGAATCCACAACATTTTGTTATCCTAAGGGTAATTGAGAATAGAGATACCAGCAAGCATTAAACAATGGAAAGCGGTGGAGAAGCTAGTAGTTGAGGAAAAAAGGTATGGTTAAAAGGTAAACATATATAATTATTAATCTGTTTAATTTTAGGTGTTTTTTCTTAGGTCTTAGGGTAAAAGTAGAGTTTTCTACAATAACCATGTTGGTGACCATAAGAACTCTATTTTACATTTCATAGGGGAATGCTTTTGATACAAAATCGTTGTTTGCATCTATATTGGGGATGGAAGCATTTAGGAAATTGGAAAATATTGACCCTACAACCATATCGAGATACCTTAAAAATTTCTCATCTAAAACTCATTAGACCTTGGAAACTGATGAACAACAAGTACCATGGGAATCAATTGATTCCCCAAGCACTCCCCAGTCAAGAAAAATATATAGGAGAAAATTATTAAGAGTCACAGGTAATGTTTGGGAATAGGTTGTTAATACATATAATGTGGTAACAACACTTGGCACCAAACATTTCTCTTCGATATCACTAGCATGTGGATCATGTATTGGTACTTATGGTACTATGATAGAATATGATCTTGTTACAAGGGACATCCAAAGAACAAAGGCAGTGAAAGTGTTTATCACTAGATTGAATTAAGCTTGTCATCAATGAATTAGATACCATCTACATCTCCCCTTATCTAAGATTCATTATATTTGAAAAATATGGTTGTACAAGATGTGAAATCTAAATTGTGGTGAGGGTTGGTTGGTTAAAATGGTAAAATTGCAAATCATTTTGATGCAATCAAGGTAAAAAAATAAAAATCATAAGGATCAAAGCCTAACACGAAGGCCAATGGACACATTGGTCGAGGTATGGAAATAATTGGTTAAAATTGTTGAGAAATTGGGAGCTCAAAGAAATCTTAGTGAGGACAGCACCCAAGTAGTGAATTTTCCATAAAACATCATTTAAATTTTCTTAATAAATATTAAAAATTTATGTATGTGTAATTAAACTAAATTATTATATGTTATATGACAAGGGCTCAAAGGCAAGGCTAGCAAAGAGGCATATTCGATGATATGGGGTTAAGGAGATAGTATTGATGGTATTTTTCATACTATGTGTACTATTTTATCCTTTAGCAAGTAATTTACCTTAGTACAATAATATCAATGGCATAAGATGATTGAATATCTTTGTTCCCATTCAGTCCCATGTTCTCCCTGCTCTATTCTCTTCACTATTGTTCTCTTCTTTTTAGTGCTAGTCCCAACCTTGTCCACACTCATTTTTCTTTCTTATCTCTAATGTAGGGTGTGTGTCCACATCTCTAATAATTTATAGGGTTGTAAACTATTCATCACTCAGTAATAGGATTCTATATCATGAAACCATGTGTGGGTGTCTTTATAATTCATCACAAATAATTAGTTTTCCAATCCCATGATGGGATTAGGCTAATGGTTTCCCTCCTTGTATTTTGTATCATCTCTTTGAGGCACTAGAGAAAAATGTGGAACACTTATATGTTTTCTTTACATATCAAATGTGAGTAATACCTTGATTTATATAATAATATGATGGACCCCTAGATTACCATTTTTCCCCATCCTATTGCCATGTATTATTAATGTATTTTCCTCAAATACCTAAGAATTTCCTAATAACTCTTGTTTTAATTCTATAAATTGTGAACATATGATAATAAGATAATAATATAATAAGATCTGATAGGGAAACAACTAAAAAATACATGAGAAGGAAGCATACAATTTTGAAATGAAAGACATAGTGGGACTAATGGGCCTCTTGGGAATAAAGAAAAGGGTTAGCATGGGCACCAAATGGAAAAAATAGGTGTTAACTAGACCAACCCATGACACGTAGGCACTAAATGACTATTGTAAGCAAGGAATTCTCACCTAATGAGCATATGGTTAGCAAAGCGAGGAATTTCGACACATAGAAAAGGTAACTTAGATCACCTGTAAGCTTGTTTTCCCATGACCAGGGCCACATCAAGTGAATGAAGAAAATTAAGAAGGTACATGTGTTGTCCCATTCCGTGTCAACAACAACGCATCCATTCACTGGGAACAAATCGAATACTCCACTAAATTAGGGTTTATGTTTTACATGATGAATTGATGATGGAATAAAGTGGGTGTGTGAGTCAAATTTGAGTCTAGAAACCCTCCCATATAGTTAAGGCATGCGAATAGTCTATCCATGTCAAATTTCAATGAATTCAAAAATAGTTTGAAAAAATTTCAACGTTGGCCCCATTCACAGGTCATTGGTAGTCCGTGTATTGATCCCTTTTAGTTTTGGATTGTTAGTTTTTCCAATTGCACACACTGTTCAATCTAGTGAAAGTTCAATTAATGTCTCTTATTACTGTAGGGTTATAAAGCCTCATGATCCCAATGACCACATGCCTCCAACCTTTTGAGGCATGTTCACTTGATTACACATGCCTCCACTAAATTATGGTTTATGGTTCTAAGTATTATGTTCACTTGATTGCACCTTTTTCTTATGTTTCCAAGAGATACTTGTAGTTGGAAATGGTTGGAATAGAAGTTATTAACCTCCTAATGATGGTTGGGCTCGGACTTGCTTGCCATACTTGGTGGGTGGCGATGATGAGTCAAATTTCAACTATGCTATAAACCTCATTTTTCATGATCTTCTCTTGGTTTCTAGAATAGTTCATTCTCTACTAAATAGGGACAACCACGTGAAGGTGTAAGCTCTAATTATGACCCCCCCCCCCCTTCACATCACTCTCAATTTCCCCATACCCAATTTGAAATAATAAAGAACATGTAAAATACAATATTATACAAAATAAAAACATATAAATATCATCATATAAAACACATACCTCTATATATCATTCATCTTATTCTTCATCAAACTCAACATCATCAATATCATCTTCATCATGAACATTGTCATTTCCCCAATACCCAATATATCTAGATTCAACAACTATAATTAAAAACGACACTAAGATTACATGAAAGAAAAAAAAACATAAGAGATCTATAGTACAAATTACTCACCACATGTAGGAATATCATTGATCTTCTTCTTCATCCAACTCATCATATTCTGTATCATCATATAGTATTTTAGAATCATCGTCGAATGGATTGGCCATATCAACATCATCATCAATACTGTCATAATTTTCGATAATATCATCATCAGATATAGCATCATCGAGAACATTATCATCTACATCATATGGTCGATCAACTTCTTCAACTTTTTCATTTGATGATACACGGTCTACCTCCTCATGTTCCTCTGTATCACCTTCTAGTTCTTGAATATCATCTTCTTTCAATACATTATACTTTGCAGGCCTTCCTCTTGGATCATATCTAATAACAAACAACCAACCTGGTTTACCGGGAACCTCACAATAGAATACCTACTCACATTGGTTGGGAAGAACATAACTTTCTAGATCTGGCTCAAATGTCCTTTTATTAACCATGGTAAAACCATTGTCATGCTGAATAATAGTTCTTTCAGGATCACGCTCATTTACCCGTAAACGATACCATTTGACCTCAAACAAAATTATCTTGAAGGATTTGAAGTCACACTCGATTATATCATCCAAATATCCATAATATCTATTTTATGTTAGTCTTGGATGTTTGTCATTTCTAGAAGAAACATTAGTGACTTGAAACACTGTAGTTATCCCTGAATTGACAGTTTTCTTCGTGTCATCCACCCTTTTGATGCGAAATTTTTGACCATTATACCACATAGATTTGTGGTGCGTCAACTACAATATTCCCGACAAGTACAAAATAAATTAATAATTAATAAACGTATTTAAACATAATAAATATTAAAAAGTAATACATTAACATTTTGTATAATAACATAAAGTGCGGGTAAAATTTTATATGCTTACCTATTTATCTTTCAAACCATATGTTAAATCAATCTCCCTCTGCATAAGATTGTTATCTTCATTACGATGAGCTCTTTTAATTAATGTAGCCACGCCTTCCCATGATAAACTACCATCATGTTGTTCACATTGTTCTATCCATAGCTTCATCCAATCAAGATTGTCAACAATGTATAAATGTAGTGCATCCGACACTCGACCAGCTGCAATAAAAAAAATATAAATTAGTAAGAATAATGAATAATAATAATTGATGGAGGTATAATATAAATTGAAAAAATACAATATAGATAAAAATCAAATAATTTAATACCTTTCACTTTCCTCATTTTACCATAACCAACCAAGACCTCCACTTCAGATATTTTGATGTTATTGACACCCCAAATGCAATGCATATTAATTTTCCTCCCCAAATCAGGAAGACAATTGCTAATATAAACTAACGTTTGATATACCATATACCCCTCCACCATAGAACCCTCATGACATGATCTTTGTATAACTAAAGATTTCAATGACTTCAAGTGTCTTTCCACCATCCACATTGACCTTGTGTGTATAGGTCCACACAATTCAATCTCCTCGACCCGGTGTATGAGGTAGTGTTCTTGCGCATTGAAATATGTTGGAGGTAGATACTTTTGCATTGCACACATTAAATGAGGAATTTGCCTCTTCTAATATTTTATATCTTCCTTATGGATTTCTTTAGATGACAACCACCTACAAATGTTACGAGAACAAAATAGGTTTCAACAAAGACAATATTGTATACATGAATATTACAAGTAAAACACATGTCATCAACAACTTCTACAACATTTTTATTACATATAAATAATAATATGTAATTCATTTGTCGTTATTTACCTCATGTATTTTCCAAGGTCATATATAACTTGTTTTACGTTGTTGTCAAAGCTGTCAGGAAAAGATAGAGGTAGCACATACTGTAACAAAACAATGGCACATTAATAATTTTTTTATTTCATATTAACAATATATTTACAAAATTTAAAAATATTGCATCGATTCTTACCAATACATAACAAATATACGAAAGAAATTACCTTGATAAAGGTATGCCAGTCCTGAGTTTTTAACCCACCAAATTCACCTTTCTTTGTTAATATATTTTTTATGTTTGAAGCAAATCCTGTTGGAAATCTAATTTTTTGAATGAGCTCTTTTACAACACTTCTTTCATCTTCTTTAAATAACCATGGGAGGCTATTTCGATCGACTCAATTAGTCCTATTTAAATCAATAATATTTAGCATTGCATGATTGGCTTCTTGAATGTCACTACAAATTTTAGAAATTTTTTCTTTGTCACGCCTTCCATCTAAGATTCTCCACAACATTTATGTTTTGTTCTTCCCGATATTCATTCTGTCAAACAAATGAGTTATTTCTAGTTGCTCATAGTAGGGAAACCTACTGAATTGTTTGGGTAAACTTTTCATTCCTCGTGGAAGCAGATCAATGCCTTGACGACCAGCTATATGTTACATAAATGAAATTAACACAACAATTGTTAGATTATACACAATAGACATGAGAATTCAACACAATTAAAAAATGTAATATATTGCATATGATGATGAAGATTGACTTACATTGACGATGTAAGGTAGCTAGAGAGGTAGTGGGGGGGCCCAGAGGGCCCATAGTGATAATAGTGGAGGTCATTCAATGTAAGGTGGACTAGGTCCACTATATTATTAAATAAGGCCCACTATGGTAGTTAGATATAATAAAT
>ML777634.1:2161951-2202571 GCA_009831015.1 Picea engelmannii
CCCACTATGGTAGTTAGATATAATAAATGTAAGAGGACTTCTTAGAAGGTTCTACTTCTAGAAGATTCCTCCTCTAGAATGTTCTTAGGTGATGGTAGCACTATATAAAGGGGTTTAAGCAATGTAATGAGACATGAAAATAATTATTGTATTTGGACCTGAAGCTCATTAGGAGGTTGCCCCCTCAAAGAGGCAAGTGAACAGGAGAGGATCCCTTCCATAATAGGATCCATTGTATGGTGTTTCCCTACCCTAAGGGTTTGATAGTAATAAAGAAAATTTTTCATATTGTTCTTGTATATCTTTTGTGGTGCTTTTGCATTTAGGTATTTGGTTCTTAACAAGTAGTATCAGAGCCCAACTTCCATAGGTGTGGTGGCATTATTCATGGTTTTATCCCACTCTCCCATTTACCATTGAAAATATGTTTATTAGTATTTCGATACCTATGGTTCTTAGGGAGAAAGTGCCTATATTCATCAAACACCTCCTTTCCTAAACTTCTTGAATGACGAGATCTCATCCTAGGACCATAAACTGGACATGCAAATTTATCCTTTGTTTCAAGACCTAGAAGATACACATCAATGGAATCATTAGTTATATAACAAACAATTATTTAAAAAACAAACATTATAATATCATCAACATCTAACTTATTTAAGTGCAATAATGTGTTACATACCACAAAAATGTGTTAGTCCCAGTGCATCATGAATTGCCCATGTAAGAATCCCATGGAATTAAAATCCTCTTTGACCTATTGGTCTAGAGATGTCATACATAGTGATGTTGTCCCATAACTTTAACATCTCATCGACAAGAGGCTCAATATATACATTCATATCTTTCACTTGGTACTTACTTAAATGGTTAAAAAATACACATAATTACTACACCTTGTATACATATATGAAATTGTGCAATGAACAAGACAAATGAAATGTTAAACATTAAAAAAAAATATCGTTATAAAAATATACCTGGAACAATAATTGCCAACATTGTGTGCTCTCTATTTATTGACATCCAAGGAGGAAGGTTATTATTTATAACAAAAATAGGCCACACCGAGTAGATAGACTTGAGCTCACCAAATGGATTTACACCATCAACTGCCAATGAAATCCTAAAATTATGAGGTTCTTCTTTAAAAATTGGCCATCTTTCTTCAATATTTTTATATAAAGAACCATCTGCAGGCATTCGGAGAACATCATCTTCACTTCTATTCCAGGCATGCTAATCCATAAACTGTGCTATGTTCCGACATCTAAATAGTCACTGTAGGCGTGGAATTATGGGAATATAACGAAGAACCTTGTGAGGCACCTTTTTTGTTAACAGATCAGTTTGATATCTATTGATTTGGCATTGTGGGCAGTTCGATTCAGATGCATATTGTCCATAATATATTATGTGATCATTGGGGCATGCATCAATATCCTGATATTCCATTCCAATTTCTTTTAGAATGGCTGATAATTCTCGGTATGTGCGAGGTAACTTATTTGGTGATGGTGAGAAATATTCACCTATCAACCTACAACAACAATATTATACAAAAAAAAAATCAATAATGAAAATTATATTAATCATTATAAATATTGCATCCTTAATTTAGACATCAATTGACACTAAAAATAAAATAAAATGAAAGTTGAAAATTCCATAAAACTATAAAATTATGTTGCTTACCTTAGGATATGTGTCATACATGTGTTTGAAAAACCATTTGATACCTTCAAGTTGACCAACAACATTATAGCAGAGAGAACACTTTTTTTGGGTGCCTTTATATAGGGACTCAGTGGCATTTTGAAGGATAGGTTTATCAAAAATACATTCATCATCATTGTCCTCATGACTGTCATCAGTATCATCCTGCAAGTTATCCTCCTCCAAGTTGACATCATCATCCATTGGAGAATTATAAATTTCTTGGATCAATCTATTTGTCCCATCATCATCAATTGTATTATTAATATCATCAGTTTCCATAGGAATAACATGATCATCATTATCCACACGATTAAGTTCATATTTTTCTTCAGTATTATCTATTAAAATGTCTCCTGCTAGGCAACATCACATTCTTAGGATTATTTTTCGTTAATAAAAAAAATAGAAGCAATAAAATAAAGTTAGAGTATATCACAAATATTATTTTGAAAGATAAATTAAAAAAAAAAACAATTAATGTATAATACCCTTAAAGATCTATAATAATTAATTGATTACCATGGGATGATATTCATTTCCCCCTTCAGCATGCCCATTCTCCCTACAATGTTTTTCAACTAATTTTAAAGGTAGTCTTCTTCCATTAAAACCCCTGCATTCACAACAAGGGAAATAAAATTTCCCATCACCATGAATCACCATTTGTCGCTTTAACATAACAAGCTCTCTTTCCTCGTCTGGAGTTGACATTTTAATTACCTATTACAACAAATACATTGAAACATTATAAGTACAATGTACAAATATATTCAAATAATTTGGTATATATTTGGATATTTCTAATGAAAATTATACAACATGTTCAAAAAAAATAAGGGACAAAGCATGAAACCTAAAATCAGCTAGAGAAAATAAGGAACAAAGCATGAAACCAATGTATTCCATATCCAATGTACAACATCAGGCATTATTTGGGAATCTAAATGGCACTTGGTTCTAAAACAACACATTCACCTACACATAAACATCCAAACATAAATGAATCTTCTAATAATCTCTTCGTTGCGATCCACCAACTATTATGTTGTCAAAATTGATAGAAGTGCAAGAAAGATTTTGGGGAGAAAATTAAATCATGACATAAGAAGCGTAAAGACAACTTTAATTCTCATAAAAAATGATGATGTAAAGAAAATTAATTCGAAGACAACCAATCAAAGATGGCAAGAAATTCCTTGGCATGGTAATGATAAACGATACACTATACATCTTTTATTGTCCAATTTTAAGGCCTCATACTTTGATTCATCCCTAAAATCACAATATTTCATTAATAAGAGGAGGTGGATCTATTATCACCCAAAATCACACTACAAAATATTAAGTCCCTAATAAAAATTAGGGTAGATTTAGGGATACACAAGAGTACTCATGCCCAATATCACCAAAAAATCCACTGCTCTTCACTTCTAGTTGGCTCTTTTCCAACTCAAGGAGGAAACCCTAAATGTAAATTTACTAAGGAAAGGATACTTAGATATTCAAGAAGTTCCATGAAATATAAGAACAAAATTAGAGTGGTTGAATCTAATTAGAGTGATTGTAGCTGAATCAATAATCTTTCTACTCTATCAAAAGTGGATAAACCATAAAATCTTTCTAAGGACTTAAAATAAACCATAAAATCTTATCTAAGGAGTGATAATAAACCATAAAATAGTTCAATAGCACCAAATTAATAAATCACACAGAAAATTTTTAAGTACTAACCTTCAAAATCTTAGCTATGTATAGTCTGATCAATTCAATGGTTCTCTTCTTGAAAGAGAATTGAAATCAAGATTTCATAAAAAACCAGAACACCATTGCCTCAGAACACCTGAATGATTTTCGCAACTATAGAAAATGATTGTTGCAACTATAGCAAATTTGTCGTAACTGAGATATATATAGGATTGATTTCTCGTAAATGAATGTTTGATTCTCTCACGTTCCATAGTTGGTCATTATAATGACTAAAGTTAGTCGCTATGGCGACTAACTGGTGGTCGGTCACTCTATTGACTAACTTTAGTAGTTGTAACGACCAACATGAAATGTTGGTTACTAGAGCGACCAACAGTTGGACCCTGAAAAAAAAAAGTATATTTAGTCCAAAAAAAAATGAAAAAAATACGGCGAAATTTTAAACCATCGTAATTTACGCCCAATGTAGTAGTGGATCCTCTCATGTTCAATTGCCTCTTTGAGGGGGCTTCCTCCTAATGAGCTTCAGCTCAAAATACAATAATTCTCTTCATATCACATTACATTGCTTAAACCCCTTTATATAGTGATACCATCACCTATGAACATTTTAGAGGAGGATTGTTCTAGAAGTAGAACCTTCTAAGAAGTTATCTTACATTTATTATATCTAGCTATCCATTTATTATATCTAACTATCATAGTGGGCCTTATTTAATAATATAGTGGACCTAGTCCACCTTACATTGAATGACCTCCACTATTATCATTATGGTCCCTCTAGGCCCCCCCACTGCCTCTCTAGCTACCTAATATAGTGGACCTTGTCCACCTTACATTGAACTACCTCCACCATTATCATTATGGGCCCTCTAGGCCCCCCCACTGCCTCTCTAGCTACCTAACATTAATGTTAGGCAGCTAGAGAGGCAGTGGGGGGGCCTAGAGGGCCCATAATGATAATAGTGGAGGCCATTCAATGTAAGTGGACTAGGTCCACTATATTATTAAATAAGGCTCACTATGATAGTTAGATATGATAAGTGGGTAGTTGGATATAATAAATGTAAGAGAACTTCTTAGAAGTTTCTACTTCTAGAAGATTCCTCCTCTAGAATGTTCTTAGGTGATTGTAGCACTATATAAAGGGGTTCAAGCAATGTAATGTAATATGAAGAGAATTATTGTATTTGGAGCTGGAGCTCATTAGGAGGAATCCCCATCGAAGAGGCAAGTGAACATGAGAGGATCCTTTCCATAATATGATCCATTGTATGGTGTTTCCCTACCCCAAGGGTTTTGATTTAATAAAGTGGTGGTTTTATATACTTTTCTCTGAATCTTTGTGGAGTTCATGTATGCAAGTATTTGGTTCTTAACACATATACGCCAGAGTGTCAAAGGAAAATCCACAATGAGTGCCTATTTATTTGTATTTTCATTTCCATAACTGAAGAAAAGAGAGAAGAGAATAGGAGTTACCTTCTAGTTGGGTTTTCTCCTATATTGGGTTTCGCAAGATATATATTTTGTTCATTTGTCTGTTGATGGTGTGTTATTTTTCTCATTTCCTTCATTTTTGTATTTCCATTATTTCATAACTTCAAGAAAATCTAGTAAATAACCAATATGGGGTCTAAATAAATAAATTGCATAATCTAATATTTCATAATAGTATAATATCTATTTTGATGAACTATTCCAGTGGAATATCCATGACGTGTTACAAATCATATTGGTATCAGAGAATTTTTGTTTAGGATATTTGTGGAAATTTGTAGGCTCCAAGAGTTCTATTAAGAATAAATTCACAGAACCCTAGCAATAGAGGATGAGGTTGTTCACAAAAACCCTCAAGATACAACAGAAGAGATATTTGTGAGGCTAGAAGAGAAATTCCTTGATATATATTGCAATATGGCCCTCCTCATGGCGAATCTAGCACACAAACTCAAATTGTTCGAGGATTTTTTAGGCTCTAACTCAGAGATTGGATCAGAGGAGAAATCAAGTGAAAATTAAGACCTAGAAAAGGAGTTGAGGAAAGATCCTAATAAAGAGAAGCAAATTTCTAGCGCCATCACTCCTTCAGAGTGCTTATTTAAAATGGAAGTGAAAGTGGATATCAAGCCCTACCAATGTGAGATCAATGTTGTAAATTTGAATCATTGGTTGCAACTGTTAGAGGTCTATTTCAATGTCCACCATATAGAAGATAAGAAGGAGATTTCATTTTCCAAACTAAAATTAGAGAGCCATGCATTAACCTAGTGGGAAAGTCACTTTGAAACACTTAGGATGGAGGGTGATCAACTAGTAACTAAGTGGGAAGATTCCATAATGCTCATTAAGTCTCAATTATACCCTATTATGTATGTAGAGGAACAATGGATCCATTGGCAATATTTCAGGAAAAGGAAGGGGCAAAGTGTGCAAGAGTAAACCACCAAATTCAAAAATATAGCTATCATGCTAGGTATCTCTCCCAAGAACCTAGATGTACTCCTCAAGTATTTGGGGGGTCTACATATTCATTTGTGAAATCAAGTGATTCGCTTCAATCCTAGGATAGTTTATGAGGCCCTTTTGCAAGAAATGTATCTAGAAAATATAGGTCATAAAGAAGGACAACTAAGTGGCTCCAAATAGAAAGAGCACCAAGACACTTCTATGGAAGGAAACAAAAAGTGGAAAGGGAAAGACAAGAAGATGACGACCACTACAAATCAATGTAAATATCTAATTAACCATTGTAACATTGCAATATCGATGGTCACACTGAAGAAATGTGTTGGAAACTACATCTAATGTTTAACCCTAAGAACCATAACAAGGATGCCAAGAAGAAGAAATTTCTAGCCATATATTTAAGGAATATGGTAGAGAGTAGCTAAGATGTGAATGCAAATATTTCCTACAATTAAGTGTAGAAGGAGGTGAATCTGAGTATCCGTCATCAAAGTGAAGAGAAGGAGATGAACAAACTTTTCCATATCAATATCTGGGTCAAGAAAACTAAGGTAGTCACTTTATCCAATTTTGGTTCACAAGTCAATCTCATAGCATGTGATCTAATCAAAAAGATTGGGTTGGATGTTCATGATCATCCTATCCCATATCCACTAGGGTTGGTAAACAAGGATGCATAGATCAAGTTCACAGAATAGTGTAAGCTCAAATTTTCTATAAGTGGATATTTTATTGATGAAGTGGAGTTAGATGTAGCACCCCTTAACATGTGAGGTGTAGTGTTTTGTATCCCCTATATGTATATGAGGTATGTGATATTCATGTGGAGATAAAAACAATACTTCCTTATCAAGGATGTAAAGTCTTTTATAATCAAAGTTAAATTGAAGATCTCATTCGTAAGTTCCAACCAAGACAAAAAATTGAGTACTAGTTGAAGTAAATAGATGTTTTTCTTTTCTTATGAGATAATCACTCGAGTGATGAATCAATAATAGTAAACGAATCCTTGAAGGGATGTACTAAAAATAAAAAATATAAATAGTTGGAGGAGTTGTTGCAGGCATACAAAGGAGTGCTCCATGAGCCTAAAAGACGGCCACTTCATAGGGAAGTGGAGAAAAATATATAGTTGTTTCTTGACTCCCCATTACCAAATATTGGGTTGTATAGATGATTTTTTTTTAAGCATATGAAGTGAAGAAATAGTTGCAAAAACCATTATATTAGGGAGTAATTCAACCAAAAACAGCACCTCGTGGGTCACCTATCATCATCATACCTGAAAAGGATGGGACTTGGTGAATGTGTATTGAATACAAATATTTGAACAAGATTACACTTACGAATACATACCCTCTACCCAAGATCTATGACTTGTTGGACTAGTTGTAGCATGCCATGTACTTCAAAAAGTTGGATCTCAAATTGGGATACCACCAGGTCTGTGTCAAAGAAGAAGAAACCTATAATATTTCCTTCAAGACAAGGAAAGGTTTGTATGAATGGTTGGTCATGCCATTTAGTTTCTGTAATGCATTAGCTACATTTATGAGATTGATGAATGATTCATTGTGCCAATATTTATATTCATTTGTTATAGTGTATTTTGATGATATATTATTTATAGCTATACCTGGGAGGAGCACATGTCACATCTTATGTAGGTGTTAAAGACTCTGATAAAACATTATATGTTAGCTAACATCAATAAATGTGAGTTTTCTTAGCAGTCATTAGTGTATTTGGGGTATGTGATAGGTGGAAGGGAACTCAAGAGAGATCCCACAAATATGAAAATCATCATAAAATGTCCAATTCCTATTAATGTCATTGAATTTAGGAGCTTTGTTGGGCCAACATAGTAGCTACATAACTTCATAAGATTCTTTTCAGTGATAGTTTCACCACTCCACACCATAACATTAAGCGGTAAGAGTTTCCAATGGGGAAATAATAAATAGAAATATTTCAACGAGGTGAAACAAAATATCAATCAAGCACCAATTATCATGTTGTGTAAATTCCAGAATCCCTTCAAATTGGAGACAGATGCAAGGATGTAAGTCAGTATGCTATCATACAAAGATGTTTGATGGTGGAGTTTTGAACTACCCTGCATATGATAACGAACTCTATGATCTAGCTCAAGATGTTAAGAAGTGGAAGCATTATCTAAAGGGAAAATAAACCATTATCCACACTTATCACCAAACACTGCAGTATTTGCAGGACTACAGTAAGCTTCAACAAACCAAACATTACAATTGGATGGGGTTTTTGTAGAAATTTCATCTAATCGTCAAGTGTAAGAACGAATGCATTAATAAGTTGGTGTACATGGTTTCAATGCCACCCACATCCAAGATTATATATTTGGAAACTCTTATGCACATGGATCATTTTACCCATGATGCATACAAAGAGGAATACATAGAAGATGAATACTTTAAAGATGTGTTTTAGAAGCTACAAGACCAAATACATGTAGAAGAAAGTGAAAACAAGGATGACTATCATTTCGAGAATGTATTACTCTATAATCTAGACAAGGTTTGTGTTCCTAAAGGTGAAATATTGCAGCTTATCAAATAGGCTCACACCTCCAAGGTTGCGGGACATTTTGGTGTTAGGAATATGGTTTCTAAATAAGAAAGGTATGTGTATTGGCCTATAATGCAAGAAGGTGTAGCTCGATATATTAGAGGATGCATGCTTTCTTGTATCAGCAAACCCAGTATTAAGAAGCAAGGTCTATACCATCCCTTACATATACCCACTCAACCTTGGGAAAATATTTCCATGGAATTTGTGGGTTTTGTGCCAACAACCAGGAAGGGACATGGCTATCTATTTATGGTAGTTTATAGGTTCAATGAGTTATGCATTATTATGCCTTGTAAAAATACATTGAGAGGACAATAAGAAACAAACATGTCCGTTGAACAGACATGGGTGCACTTTGGGATACCAAGCTGTTAAAATTTTTCTTAAGTAGTTAAGTATATTCATTATTCTTTAAATTTAAACTATTAAAACAACAACTACATGCATAAGGATCACTGAAAGAAAGACATCCATAATATACACAAGATTTATCCTAGGAAATCCTCTTGGGGGAGAAAATCCAACAAAGCTTCTTCAATATAGATTCGTCAACAAGACCAATGTCTCTCTCAAGAGTACCTATCAATTGGATAATGAAAGTACCTATCAATAATCACATATTAAAATACCTATCAAGAAAAATGAAAAATTTTCAAAGAAATGTTTTGAACTTACCAGAGAGTGTGGTATGCCAAGGTGAACTGCTCCAACTTCAATCTACAACTGCCAAGACGTCTTGATCTATGGTTTATGAGGAAACCCTATTTTTTCAAAATGACAATTTTGGAATTCTTCTCCGAGGGAATGAAGTGCCCTCCTTAGTCAAGGTCTTTGATGGCTTTGTATTGACCATCATCCTTTGGAAAGTGGGAGAAATTACCTTATAGGGTTTTATCCAATTGTTGGTAGTTGCAACACAAACTGCAGTTTTTCCAATCTTCGTCAAACTGAAAATCTAAACCCAAGGAAAGATGGGATAGGGTTAGGAGACTCTTCATATGGTCTTGAATTCCTTAGTGAGTTCTTCTAGACTGTGGAAATCGCTTCTTTCAGGCCCGCTATGATTTCATGTTAAAATTTTGCTTAAGCAATTAAGTGTATTCAATATTCTTTAACTTTAAATTATTAAAACAATGATTGCATGCATAAGGATCATTAAAAGAAAGACATCCACAATATACACATGATTTATCATGGGAAACCCTCTTGGGGGAGAAAACCTAACAAATCTTCTTCAATATATATTCGTCAACAAGAACAATGTCTCTCTGAAGAGAGATCTCGCCAAAAAAAAGATAATTACAAGATAGACCAGAAACCCTAACCAAAATAGGGTAGCGCACCACTAGACCAAGATAGTCCTCCAAGAGATAACCAAAACCCTTCACCATAACACCCTTACTATGTAGTCACGTCTCCTCCTTGGACTTGTGCACTTTTCCTTGTGTGAGAGAGCTTGTGTTGTATGTTCTTCAAGTGAGGTGCCTAGCCTCTTATAAATACAAGTTGAGCCACCCAGAATTAGGTCAAGGACGACTTGTATACTTTACCCTTTCTAATTTATAATTGAATTTTTCCAAGGCACAATAGGTATGGCTTTTACAACGGAACAATAGGGACGACTTTACAATTATAACATAATATTATTATTTAGGGTTTTTTATTGGTCTAATACAATATCGATATAGTAAGAATATCTTCTGAAGCTACTCAAACTTCAACAGGACCATCATCTCAGATAGGGATACCATATTCATTAGTTCCTTTTGGACTACACTTTGAGAGAATATGGACACAAAGTTGAATTTTATCCATAGAAAAATGGGCGAACAAAAGTAGTCAATGGGACATTGGTACATCTTTTGAGGGGTTACAATCAAAAGCATCCAAAGACCTGGAATCAAAATCTGATTTAGATTCAACACTCCTATAAAACTTAGTACACACTTCTACTAGTAAGTCTCGTTTTGAAACTTTCTTTGGATATTTACAACCTTTTCACTTGGATGTTGCTTGTGGACCTCAAGGATGAGTGAGGGAAGAGAGCATAGGAGAAGCATTGAAAGAAGAAACATTTGTTGAAATTATTAGACAAATATATTTGCAAGTACAGGAGATGCTTGATAAGTCATAAGAAAAATATAAGGCCAAACATGACTAACACATAACTAAGAAGTCATTTAAAGTGGGAGACGCAGTTTGGTTATAACTAAACAATGAAAGACTACAAGGTCCTAGTAAGAATATCAAGGCCCCATTGTATGGTCCTTTCAAGGTATTATAGAAGGTGGGAAATAACACCTACCGACTCATTATACCCCCATACATGCACATTTACTCAGTAGTGAATGTGGACAATTTGAAACCATGTGAGCTTTCCATGTTGGATCAAGAGAAGTAATAGGTTCTACCGACCATAGAGGACGTAGCATGAGATGCTTAGAAAGAGTTGGAAGAATACACAATTTTCCAAAAGAAGTTTAGAACTACAAGATAGGGGCAACATGACCTTTGGCGAATTGGGCTAAAAGGACAACATCCAGAAAAAGTAAAATGGTACTCTAGAGAGAAGGTAGAGGAAAATTTTCCTCACCTGATTTGGTAAATATTTTGGGGACCAAAATCCTCTTTGAATGGGGAGGTATGATCCAAATTGGATCATCATACAAATTTTCATCTATCTTCGTACTTTCTGGGTGGAAAAAATTGGAGGAAACGACTTGCAATGCCCTTTTAGTGGCAGGTCCCAGTTTGGAAAATTGGGATCTGGAACCTTCTATAACCATTTTTAGGCATTAAATGACATTTTTGGAGGTGACAACATTAGAAACTTATGTTCACGCCCTTGACAATGTTATACACTCAAAAATCTTTCCAATAGTGCAAACAACACGTCAATTGAAGCTCACATGGAAACATTATGTCTCCCGCAAGTTGACGTACCTTATTGACCACCATGATAGGAGTGGATGTCATGTCAGTGCCCATTATTCAAATGTGTGGGGCTAGCCGCATGTGTTTTTTCGATAAAATTATAGAAGGTCCAAACCTTATCACTGATTGAGGGTTGAGAAAGTCAAAACCCTAACCCCAGATCGCTATCGAGATATATTAAATACTGAGTCGCTACGAGGAGAAAGGGCTTCCATTCTTTTGTATTGTATTTGTTTCATAGTTGCGCATAGCAACTAGAAGTGGCATTTTGAGAGAATAATAGAAGATGAGAGATTATCTAGTAGTCATATAGGCCACAATGTTAAAGGAAACTCCATAGTGAGTGGCTCCTTTTTTGTATTTACATTTCCATAATTGAAGAAAAGAGAGCAGATCCATGATTTCCTAAGATATATCTTGTGTTTATTTGTGTGTGGATGGTTTGTTCTTTTTCTCATTTATTTTTGTATTTCAATTATTTCATAACTTCAAGAAAATCTAGTAAATAACTAATCTGGGGTCTAAGGAAATAAATTGCATAATATAAGATTTCATAATAGTATAAGATCTATTGCGATGAATTGTTCCAGTGGTATATCCACAATAGTTTACAAATCACCAAGAATCCTCGATTCCATGATTGAACGAAGCACATTAACACAAAGTACCACTTGATTTGATATTATGTAGAGGTCAATACTACTCGCTTGAGACATTGTTCCACAAATGAGCAAATTTCGAACATATTCACACCAAAACACTTGGAAGAGGGAATTTTGAGAAATTTAGAATGATGCTTGGACTCACCAACACCCATTTGGATTATGGGGAGGAATATTAGATACCTAATCCTTGGGGATCGGGGTTATTTGTAAATATTATTTAGACAATTACGAAGTTTCATAGGTGAATAAGAAGAAACATTGAGACGTCTTGGAAGATGAAACCAAAGATCATTTCAACTTGTATTTAGGAATATTTCATGTTAATGCAAAGCATTCAAGTGTGGAGTTAATTATCCATTTACCCATACCTTAACAATGAATAATATAGAAGTCCTATAAAACATGTTAAGATGAGCCTACACCCATGTTAAAGTCATCACTGTATACAAGTTTTGTTACACACATAGGGGAATTGTGAACAACAGAGGAATATGAGCATGCATGTTGAGGAAGAAACATTGATTAACATCTATTTAAAAATCATGATAGAAGAAGATGTGGACGAGGAGAATACGAGAGCCACTGATGTAATTTTGACGAACAAATTATCCATCTTAAAATGATGATTTACTCATTATTTTTTTTTGTTAAGTGCCAACATTATGGAATAAAACTATGAAAACATATAACAAAATTGTCAAAACCATTAAATTTGTTAAACTATTCAATTTTGAAATTCCAACCTTAATGAAAACTAACCTTCATTAACATTTATTAAAGATCCTCATAGAAAATGTACATGTGAAGAGGGGCGTCCATAGAGATCATACATAGCGTTGACATTTGTAAAGGGGATAAGAAGTTCCATTCTTAGTCATTAACTCGTCATAATATGCATAAGGCATGTTACAAAATATTTATTTTATTGAAATCTTACAGTTTATAATAATAATTATTACCATTTTATTCGATACAAGATAACTCTTTAACTAATATGACGTGAATGATTTCAATAATAATTAATATCATCTTATTCAATGCAGATAACCCTTCAAGTGATGTGACCTGAATGTTTTTAATAGTGCATCTAGTAATATAGTTTCCTTTCATTGAAAATAATCTTTTAGTTTCCATGATGTCACACTACCAAATAATTATTTTATTTAATCCTTGCACATTTTAATAATTATATTATTTTCTTCGCTGCAAAATAACCCATCAACCTCTGATGTGAATGTTTTTGGCAACGCATTTGTTAAGATTGTTTTCTTCCATGCAAAATAGCCTTCCAAATTCCGTGAGGTCAATATTGTTGGGATAAGCATCAATGATGTTAATAATGTTAAGGTTAGTTGATCAATGAGGTTAATAATGTTAAGTTTAGTTAATTAATGATGTTGGCAATCAACTATTTAAGATAAATTAGGATTTAATGTTTTAAAACTTGTGTTTTTGTTTTGAAGGTTGGAGGTTTAAATTCAAAGAGAGGTAGAAAACTCCATTCCACTTGACATAGAGTTATTATATCTAAAAAAACTTCTTAAATCTAAGTATTCAAGTACATTAAGATTAATGCAAATATTGCATAGTGCATAATAATTTTCGATAAAATATAATTTTGTTTTTTTATTTAAATTTATTTTGTTTATAATAATTAATATTGTTTTTTAAATGTCCCTGGATGGGGTGATATTGGGAGATACTTGTGAAGAGGAGCAGTCAGGAGAGGACCATTGTGGTGTCAATCATATGACAGACACGTGCCTCCCCCTCCCGCCTCCTTAATGCATTTAAAACCACATTGCATGAGACAAGGTGCCATTAATCTCAATGCACTCTGCTCTGGCTATCCGTCCCTTCGATGGATCAGTGCCATGGCTATAAATTTATTATGCGCATGTGTTGGTTTGATGGAGGGCACCAACGACTTGGATACTATGAATTGCACTAGGTGCATTGGACGTCTCATTCTCCCTTGGTCGAATCCTCCAGAGCTCGGCCTTCCGCTCAACTGCTCCTACACCTTTTATCATCCTCTCATGTGTGTTTCAACCCTCACTTTGTCTTAGAGATGCCGAGATAGAGGGGGAAGTCCAAACGAGGCTCGACATAGCAGCCCAACCGACCGCGTCTGGCCCTCTGCCCCTCACCGCACCTTCCCACGGCTCCTCCTCCTTGTTTCCCTCCTCGTTCTCCTCCCTGGCACAATCAAGCCACAATCCCAACAACCTCCCGCCCCTCTCGTTGTCTTTTGCTTGCAGGTTGGAGTGGTTTGATCTCTTGGGGACTTCTTTGGGATTTAACATAGGCCCCCTCGGGGATTTGGCCTCTGCTTCGCAGTCAATCCCAGTGGCTCCACCAAATTCATCGGCCCGCTCGCCTTCCCAATCGCCCCATGCCCTGCTACACTGCACTCACTCTTAGGGTGATGCCATGAAGCCAGCTAAGGCTCACAATAGCGGCCTCACTCTCACGTTGACCCTTGCGTCAAATCTGCATTTGAACTGCAAGCAGGCCTTGCATTGCTGCAAAGCCTGGTTTTTGAGTTACAACGAGACTTGGATGATCTACGGTTTCACATGGGGATTCTAGAGGGGAAAGAAACACAATTCTTGCATTGCTTTCAGTAATGTAGGATGTTTTCCACCCTTTAGCTGGAGAAGCACATGCAACAGAGGTTGAGCCACCGATATTGGCACCAACTCCACCACATGGGACTTCGGAGGATGCTGCATCAGTCAAGGAGGAGGACGCGACACCAATGGAGGAGGAACCAACACCTCTCGAGGACCCGACGTCGAGCGCCACCTCCATGGACGTGTCGTTGCACTACAGCCCTACCACTTGACTTGCACAGGTGTCTATTTTATTTTGATCGGTTGGAAGGTTGTATCACTGCTATTTTGCCTCATAGATGCTATAGTGATATTCTGTTTGTGTCAATCACTGTCAAGCTGGTCACCCTCAAGGGGCTGCAATTTTCTATTATATGTCAGTAGAAAGGTCAAGCTTTAATATTTTGTTTTTAAGACTTGGATTATGAATATGTTCGGCTTACTGCGATGGTTTCCCCTCGAGGCAGCGTAGTGTTTACAGCCTGAACAAAATAATGATACTGTAATCTTTGATTTTTTTTTTATACAATCTTACTTAAAATCTGAATAAAAAAAAAAAAAATTAAACTAAATTAAATGTAATATAATTTTTATATGTTAATTAAAAAAAATAAAAACTTGAATTTTTTTTAAATGTATTATCAATTGAATGTTTTAAATGGTGTATTAAACATTCTCATCAATAATTACTATCCACATTACTAATTAACAAAACAATTACAACAATCACACTACTAATTAACAAAATTATAATAAGTTTTACCAATTCAAAAGATGATATTAATGTTGAAAACATGCCAATTATTTTCCCATGCAATTGATTGCACAACAAATAAGCTTAAAATAGAATATGAATGCATGCACACTACCAGCATATCCAGAGAGGTGAAGTGAGCAATGAGTAATGTAGTATAGCACTCGGAAGAGAGAATAAATTTTCCCTTGAATAATAAGAACATTGATTATCATTGCTTCATGGTTTTTCCCTTATTAAATTCTTATTAAATTTTTAGGTAAATCACTTATCAATTCTCTGATTATTGGTGTGGTTGGTTTGTTTTTTGTTTTATTTTCTTTTCCATTAAAATCTTGTTAAGTCTGCTTTGTGGCCTGACAGGTAAAGCTTTAGTGATATCAATGTTGTTGGTATTGCATCAATTTAAGAAAAGATTAGCACTAAAATATAGAATTAAGACGCATATCATTTTTTTTGGTCTAAACTTTTTAAGTTTTAATGTTTTTTAGGGATATTTTTGGGATATTTCTCCGGAATTCCGTATCTTTGTATTTGAAGATTTGAGTAGTTAATTCTATATAATCCGAGTGTCTGAGAAGTTTTTCAACAGACTAAATCCATTTTTACATTAGAAATACAATTTAAATAACAAAAAAATTGTAATTTTGTGCAAATTTATGTAGCTGAATTCCTTAAAAAAAAAATTAAAAAAATTAGAAAACAGCGTTAGTTGCGGCGGGCTGTTATGGCAAGTTTCTTGTCGTTTGACGCGGCAATGATGGGTTGTACGCTAGTTCATACTGAAGACAACCTTATAAATGTAACCTTCCTGTTTTGCGATAGTATCCAATTCAAGCCCCAACTTATTGTTGTGAAACTCTCCTTTCTTGTCAAAAGTGGAGAGGAGAAGAATGGAATCAAAAGGGGAAGAAGTAAAGCTGTTGTTGGCAAAGCCGAGTCCCTTTTCGATGAGCTGCGCCATTGCCTTGAGGGAGAAGGGCGTGGAATTTGAGGAGGTGGTGGAACAACTCTCAGCTAAAAGCGAGCTCCTCCTGCGATCGAATCCTGTCTACGAGCTGATACCCGTGCTCATCCACAACGGGAAACCCGTGGCGCAGTCGCTTGTGATACTGGAGTACATCGAGGAAGCGTGGCCACCGTCCGAGGCCAGGCCGTCTCTTCTGCCAGGCTCCGCTTACGACAGGGCGCTCTCTCGATTCTGGGCCGACTTCGCCAACAAAAAGGTCGGACTGTGTCTCCTCCTTTTTATCTATTTCGCCGCTTCCTCTAATTTGTTCGTAACTTCAACTTCGCTGTTGTTTGGTATTTGTACATGGACAGATTTTAGATACCGGACTCAACCTCTTAAAATTGGTCGGGGAAGACCATGCGACCGCACGGAAAGAAGCGGTGGAGCACTTTCTAACGTTGGAGAACGGGATGAGGGCTACTGGCTCAGAGGGGCCCTTCTTCTTGGGTGAGAAGATGAGCTTGGTGGATGTGATGTTGGCGCCCTTGGTCCCGTGGTTTCTCACCATGGAAGCGTTGGGAGAGCTCAAGTTCCCTGGCCCTGAGAAGTGCGGTCGCATCTACAAATGGCTGGCCACGATGCAAGAGCATCCCAGCGTGGCGGCCTCCGTTCCACCATCTGACTGGCTCCGGCAAGAAATGTTGGCCATGCGCCGCTATATTGTCGATAATTTTCCCGGTGGACTTAAAGGTAAGTTGCCCCAGCAGTAGGCCCTTTTACGTACTGGCCTGTGTTTTGGGTGTGCGCCGTTTACGTGAATTCCGTGGTGTAATAGATCATTTAATAAAGTATTGTATTTCATTCACCAAGTATTTGGCAATTTGTCAAAATTTGAATTTGCAAAAGGAGTTTCTCCTATGATGTCCAATTTCATCCCAAACCTATTTTGTCTAAATATGCTCAAATTTTACTGGTTTAATTTGGATTTGATAGTGGTGCAATCAAGTAATCACTTACCCTCTTAAGATTGGATATACCAATTAGGTCTTAGTGGATGTTAATCATCATCATCATCATCATCAATAATAAGTAATAAAAGTAATAAGGTAATGCATTTTCGTTTCTAATGGTTTTGGATGTGATTTAATGAATCTTGATTAATGATGGTACATATATTACATTATCTAATTATTTGGTTATTTGTTAAATTTTGTATGTGCAAAAAATCATTATTTTTTATTATTTAATACCCATTTTTAATATGGAAATGGATTTAATTTCTAGAATATTTTGATTATATAAAACAATAATCATTTAAATATGTGGATTTAACAATTTCTCATCAAATTTTAAATAAAAATAAATAAATATCTTAAAAAAATCATTTCATAAAATGTTTAAACTACAACCTATAAAAATTATTAGGATTTTATTATTATTTACTCTTCTAATCATTTTTATAAATAACTTTTCTCATTAAAAAACAAATTCTTTTAATTTATATATGCTCTATTCAAACTTCATGTTAAGTTCATAAATTTTATCCATGAGCTTCATCACAATATCCTTTGTTTTTACATTACGGACTAAAAACATATATTGATACAAATATAGGCATTTTTTAATGAACCATAAAAATCTGCTTGTTTTATATTATAATATGTGATTATTGATAGGTACTTTCATTATCCAATGTATGAGAAGCTAACCCAACTATGAGAATCGTTCGACCCTCTTATACGATAACCAAAACAAGGAATTAAACCTCTTACACGATAACGAAAACAAGAGTCAGGTCAATTGTCAAACTAACCTAAATTAAATTAATAACATAGAGCGTTTAGGTTAGTTATTATTTGGCGAACGACTGGTTTGAAAATGGAGACACTGGATTTGGCGGGCATTATAGCCCTTCGAATCTGAACATGGAGGCACTGGTTTGGTGGATGCTTCAATCATTTGACTAAATGGACTGCACCTTGGAAGGATTGACAAGGCCGGGCCCAGACATCTGGTTTTTGGTCAGGATAGAGAGTATTATCTCTTAGTCACGGTCTACCAACTTCCCCTTTTCTAGCTTCTCACCCGTCATTTTACTACTTGGTTACCTTCTCTCTATCTTCGTATTAGCCCCAACCTTTTTCTTGGAACTGGCAAGGCCCCTTCTGTTTCTGTCATGTTTTTTCCTGTCTCTACTCCCACTACAGACAACAGATTATACTCTCGGGGATCTGCAATCTTTGTTACTACTTGGTAACCTTCTACTCTCTGTCTTCGTATTAGCCCCGACCATTTTCTTGGAATTGGCAGGGTCCCTCCTGTTTCTGTCAGGTTTTTCCTGTCTCTACTCCCACTACAGACATCAGACTATACTCTCGGGGAATCTGCAGTCACTCACATGGAGACTTTGAACACAGACTCCACCGAAGGGCAAATCAGGGACCCATGGGACCATCCAGACATCATTGCCTCTATAGACGAGATGATCAACAACCATTACCGGAAAGAAAAGCGCACATCGAACTCCAAGACTCCCTCTTTTGGATCTCCTCTCCACACATCTGTCTCAGGAGACACTATACTGAAGCCGATATCTGAGATAGATCCTCTATATCTGTGCTCTTTCAATAGGAGAAGTGGGAACCTACAAAAGTCCAACATCCCTACTAGTTGACCCCTTCATAACACTAACCTCAAAAAGCCACAGAGGGTCTAGAAACCAAAAAAATCACACCCTAAACTTGTCCTGGGCATGGATGTAGGACTTTCTGAAGCCTGCAACCTGGCACTCTGTGCCCTGGTTGGTAGGTTAGCCTACAAGGACAAATGCAACCTGTGCTTGGACGATTGGATTACAGACTCCTGGAAGCCTCTTCTAGGATATCTTCCCAAGGTACTTTATCTTCAACATGGACGGATTGGCTTCATTTTCAAGACATCTGAGGATTCTGTCCGCGTTTTGGATAAGTTCTGGGTTGTTGGCGGTGGAAGCCTCATGCTTAAGAGATGGAGGCTCATCTTTAATCCATCCACTGAACATTTCTCCTACAGGCATCTATGGGTCCTTCTACCAGGCCTTCCACTACAACTCTGGAACCATCAGGCCCTCGAGCTCATCGGTTCTTCTTTAGGCCGTTTTTTAAAAGTGGACACACTCTCTCTGGCTTCATCTGATAGAAGAATGGCCAAGATCTTGGTCGAATTGAATATCCATGTAGGACTCCCGGAAGTCTTGAACATTGACTGGAGAGGCCTTCATTTTGCTCAACGACTCGACTACCTGGGGATCCCATTTAGATGCTTGTTTTGCCGCAGAACTGGCCACCTGAGATGGGATTGCTCTAAGTCCACCCCCACCAAACCAGAGACGGATATGTCGGAGGAGGTTGGCTTCGATGGTTACGATACACAACTTGGATCTTTTGCGAAGGAGTCTCCACTTCATCAGCGAGCTTTGAGCCCTGCATTACAAGACGACACACTGGTGAGTAAGATCACGTTTTTTGTCCCTCGCTTTACAACACTCTCTCTGCCTGGGAGAGACTCACGATTAATTTGCAGGCATCTACCTCTCTGCAGCTGGATTCCTCTGGTGACCCCTCAGACACTCCACTTTCTCCCCTTATTCCTGCTCATCTAGACGCTCTGGCATCCCCAAATCCACCACTAGAGCCTCTTGGGCTTGTCCCAAGGCCACTAGTACACTCTCCACCCGCCTCGAATAGCCCCTCCCCCCTCAGGGACTCCACTATTTCACAACCTCCTGCTGACTCTGCTCTTCCGGAATGTGATCCCACCCCCTCCCCTGGCTACTCCAAACAACCACTTTCGGCACAGGATCTGGACCAATTGCTCATTACCACTACACCTGTATCCCCTCTACCTTTTGACTCCCTCCCCATTCCGTTGTACCTCGACAAACTGCTCATCCCACCCTCGACCATCATTGGTAATACACCATCGACCTCGGGAGTGAAAGAGAAACCTATGAAAGCTCCCTCTTGGTCCAGAGGACTGGGCTCTGAGCTTTCACCACTCAGTGCGCGGAAAAAGGAAACCGCAGAGGCTTCAAGCTCAGCCTCTCAAACTACTAAACAAACTACAAGGGAACTTAGAGGATTAAAAGCCCAAGCTTGGGCCAAATCATGATTCTTATCTCCCTCAACATTAGAGGGGTTGGAGGACTCCTGAAACTAGCCTCCATGAGACGAGTCCTTGACAAGATCCGACCAGCGGTTATTTTTCTACAAGAAACGCTGGTGGATGCTGAAGCTGCTAGGGATTTTCTATTCTCTCTCCGATCTGACTGGATGGTATGTGCAGCTAGCTCTATTGGAAACTCAGGCGGACTCCTGGCGGCCTGGGATCCAAATTTCTTTGATTTTACTCTAGTGCTTAGTCCTGGTGGGATTCTATTAGCCGGTACCTGTTTGGAACTTAACACCTCCCTGACCCTGCTCAACACTTAGGGCCCTTACCTGGACCACATACCTTTTTTGGGAGAAGCTCGACTGCCTTGGCCTCCTAGCCATAAAAGACCTTATCATAGCCGGAGATCTGAATCTGACGCTCAGCTCCAAGGAGATTTGGGGAGACAGGGCAAAGATGGACCCACTAGCGACTTTCTTCAAATCTCTCTTCACAAAAAATCCTCTTTTGGATCTGGAACCGGCAGAACTTTTTCCTACTTGGGGTAATGGGAGATCGGGCTCCTCCGGTATTGAAAAATGCCTCGACTGTTTCTTGATTTTAGAAGAGCTTCTTACACCAACTCGCATGACTCGGGCCTCGATTGATCTGCCTTACCTTTCCGATCATGTTCCCATCTGCCTATAGATTGGAAAAGGGAATTTGGGGACAAGTTATCCCTTCAAATTCAACATGTCCTGGCTGCTGGAGCCCTCCTTTGATCTGATCGTTAGATCGGTCTGGTATGACTTGTCCCAAACGCTACCTGGGGATGCACAGGGTAATTTGGTAAGGAAACTCAACTGTCTAAAGGAAAATTCAATTAGCTGGCTCAAGAGGAAAAAATCCCAAGACACAACCAAACTGAACAGACTCGAACAACAAATATCTTTTTTACTCAGGCACAAGGCTCAGACCGACTAGTAGACTGAACTTGAAGCTAAATTACATCTATTAGAGGTTGATTGATCGCTCATTCTCTAGGAAGAAGACGACAGATGGAGGCTGAAAAGTAGAGTGCTTTGGCTCTCTAGTGGAGACAACAACACCCGCTTTTTCCATCGCTATGCCAGCAACCGTAGGAATAAAAAACTCATTTGGGATTTAGAGGAAGAGGATGGGAGCATTTTACATAGCATTGAAGACATTAAGCAAGCGGCACACAATCATTTCAAGTCTTTTTACCAAGAAGATTTGCACATCAATCTACATGATCAGATTGAAACTGTCCAACTTTTCCCACAGTTGGTCACAGATGAGGAAGTGAGAGCATTGGACGCCCCCTGCACAAAAGAGGAAATCTTCGAGGTATTAAAAGGCTTTACAAAAGAAAAAAGTCCCGGTCCCGATGGATGGACAGTGGAACTCTACATCCACTATTTCAATTTAATGGGACAAGATCTATTGGAGGCTATCAAGGATTCGAGGAACATAGGGATGGTCAACAAGCAAATAAACAATACTTTTATCATCCTGATTCCAAAACAAAATCACCCACGATAGTTCTCGGACTACCGACCGATATCGCTTTGTAATATTAGCTACAAGATTATAACAAAGATCATTGCAAACAGAATCCGCCCTATTCTCTCTCTAGCTCTGGCAAAGGAGCAACTTGGTTTTCTCAAGGGAAGACAAATCCTAGATGCAATAGGTACATCACAAGAGTGTTTACACAACATTAAGAAAAAAAACTTACCAGCCATCCTCCTAAAACTGGACCTCAAAAAGGCCTTTGACTGTATAAACTGGAATTTCTTACATCTCATCCTTCTTCAATGTGTATTTGGGGCTGTCACTACAAATTGGATGATGGGTTACATAACCACAGCCACCCTGGCGGTTTTAATCAATGGCGAGGATTCCAAAGTCTTCCACAGTGAAAGAGGGCTTCGTCAGGGATGTCCCCTCTCACCCCTCCTTTTCATTCTGGTCTTAGAAAGTCTCATTTTCTTGTTAAAGAGAAGTCAATCAACTGGTAAACTCACGGGAATCAGAGCTTCTAGACTAACTCAGATTTTGCATCAACTCTTCGTAGATGACATGATTATTATGAATTTGGCGTCCATGTCTGAATGGACAGAAATTTTTAATGTTCTTAACACTTTCTTCTTTGTTTCAGGTCTAATAATCAATTATCAGAAGTCAACCTTCTTGGCCATAGGTGCGAGGGACGTTTTCCTGTTAGAGCTAAAGACTCTTTTCGGCATTGATTATCGAGATCTGGCGGATGGCTTCAGTTACCTTGGATACTATATCAAACCCTCAAGCTACAAAGAAAAGGACTGGAGATGGTTAGAAAAGAATCCTACACTGGTGTAATAGATGTTTAACTATGGGTGGCAGATACATATTAATCAAGGCAATGTTGGAAAGCCTTCCGGTTTATTGGATGGCTCTGGCACACATTCCTCAATCTGTGCTAAAGAAGCTCCGCCAGTTGATTTTTGCCTTCCTCTGGAATGGCAGCAAGCAAAATAGAGGCCTCCATATCTGTGGGTGGGAGATCCTCTCAAAGCCAAAAGCTCTAGGAGGCTAGGGCCTGAGGAACTTGTACCTCTTCTACCTTTCTCTCTCGGCGAATATGATTTGGCGAATTCTGATGGCACCACTACCAGGCATTTGGAACAAACTTATTAAAGATAAATATATCTCCCACCAGTCGGTCCACTCCTAGCTCAGATCAGCCACAACTTCCCCTCGGGGGGGCTCACAAACGTGGAAGCACCTTCTAAAGTCACTCCCAATCCTCCTTCATTAGATTGTGTGGCTGCCTAGCTCTGGATCTGCTATAGAAATTGGCAGGGACGCTATCCTCAGCATGGGCAAAAAGGCCCTGCTTTCATCTAGACTGTTGGATCGCCTGCATAGTTTAGGTTTCGATTACCTTTTTCATATAAAATCCACACACAACTGCCACTTACTTGGAGAATCTTGGGTTACTAGCTCCACGTTGAATCTAGATAGAGAGCTCACAGTTGAATGGAACAACTACACACAAAATCTCATTGAAGTCGACATCCATCTACAGGAGCGATCAAACACCCTCATCTGGATGGGAGGCGATAAATCTGGATTCATATCAGCTAGAAACATCTACAATGCATTGGCAGAAGCGTCCTGGCACACCTGCGATCTGTCTTGGTGCACACAGCTATGGACGTGGAAATTCCCTTTGAAAATTAAATTATTCACTTGGCTTTTGATGGAAAACAAAATCCTTGTCTGGGATATCCTCCAAAGCCGCAACTGGTCAGGCCCCAATGACTGCATTTTGTGCAAGAAGGACAGTGAAACTTCTCACCACCTCTTCATGAGCTACATTTTTACCTGGCAAGTATGGCATCAAGTCACAACAACTCTAAAAATTTCCGAATAGTGGCTTGGTCCCTCGGCGTTTTCTTGCTTTAGTTCTTCGTGCTCTAGACACCAGATCAACCCCACGCTGCCAGCCACCTTTTGTTGGAATGTTTGGTTGGTGATAAATGCCGCCATATTTGATGATAAGCTCCCCTTGATTCACTTGGTGACAAAATTCATTCTTACAGTAGTTGATCGTCCTATCCCCCCCTCCACCGCTCAGCCAAATCGCAGATCTACTACAACTCTTCCTTATGACAAAGCCATCGCCTGGTTTGACGGAGCATCACAACTAGATGGAACTCTTTGTGGGGTGGGGGGTCACCTCCTCATAAACTCCCACACTTCCTACAGATGGACTCTCAACGATGGACAAGGAGCCAACACCAAGGCCGAACTTATGGGGGCGTGGGCATCCCTTATCCTAGCTCAAAGGTTGAACATCGAAGTGATGCTACTTCTGGGAGACTTAAAAGTCATTATCGATTGGATTAATGACAAGGCTGACCTCCAATCAACAACTATGGAATGCTAGAAAGAGAGAACTATTGAAGCCACAAGACTTTTCAAGATCCTCTCTGCCTCTCACATCTACAGAGAAGACAATGTTATTGCAGACTATCTATCAAAATAGGCATTATCCCGACCCCTCCGTTTCGTAACTTTCTCCCGATGGGAGGATGGAAACGAGGGCCCCCCAACAATGCTCAAAATCTGAAGTGGAAGACACTAGATTATCCGATCTTCTTATTGTAACAGAAAATTATTGATTCCGGCGGCATCTCGGGTCAGTTTGATTTTGTCTGGATGTTATTTCATTATGCGAGCAACAATCTGCGCTCCAACAGGTCTCTATTTTGTCAATGATCATTGTTTTGTAAATTATTATATCCTTCTAAATATAAAGAGGAATTTTCCTGTGGAAAAAGAGGTTAGTTATTATTTATATGAAAATGATGACTATTATAGAGATTAGGAAAAGTGTGTTTCATTTTCAATCCTTTTAATGTTATAAATATGACATATTCTTTTGTTTCAAAGTGTTTTGGGAATCATTAAATTTTCAATTTTACTATGTAACTAGAGATAGTTAGTTCTTATTTTAGAGATATTGACCAACTCCGTGTAGTATCTTAATTTTCTCTTTTATATGTTTCTTAAATTTATATGTATAATATTTATAATATTATAGGTATTTTGCATAATGAATTTTTCTTATATTCCCCAATGATTTAGCTTCCTTGAGTGAGTGGTGGTTTTGGTTAGAGTTTGAAGCAATTTTGAGAAGCCTCTTTCCATCCATGTTGTTTATCTTGTTCTTGTACATTAAGTATCTAATAATAAGTGTTCTATGAATGGGAAAAGGCTAGCTTCTATGAGGAGGATACGATAGGGTGCATTGACTTTACTTTTGAGGTTATAAGTTATAAAATTATTTTGAATTTTCTCTACCTTCCTCATGATTATCTAGATATATTGCATTCCCAAGCTTCACATCCATATAATATAACACGGGAGACAGAGTCTTAAAAAATAGTTTTTTCTTATCCCATAACCAAAGCTATGGTAATTTGCAATTGTTTTCAAGCCCATAATAAGCTTTCCACCCTACATTTATCTTTTTTCTCAATGTTATAATTTCAATTGAGCTTGTGATGAATATAGATTCCAAGATATTTGTATGAAGGCTGTAAGGCCTACCTTACACAACCTTATAACATGTTCTAATCGCCTACTGAAATTGCTGCATCTTAGTTTAGAATTTTCTTTCATCATTTTTCTATGCTAGGAAAATAAAACAGTAGCATAATAAAAACATAACTTAATAAAATACATAGAATGTTTACCTCAACTTGTAGATTAATTGATTTAGTCCATTTTATGCTTGTTGATGATCATGCCCAACTACCCAAACTGAATATTAACCTCCCAGCCAACTAGGAACAACCTCTCCAACTCCCTAGCTCTAGGAATCCTTGTGGTTTCCTGGCCCCTGAGCCCAAAATTCCTAGCAACAGCAGTGCCCTGTGAGAGTTCCCCAAAACAATTCTTCCAATTTCCTCCTCCTCCATCTTTCAGAATTCTCAAACCAAAATAAAATGAGACCCATTCCAAGTTCTCCCCTCCTTTCTTATCCTCCTCCCCCCTCATTAATTCCCCAACAACCTTATCCCCCCATTAATTCCCCAACAACCTTATCCCCCAATGATTCAGATTATTTTTAGCACAAAATGAGAGCGGTGATATAATAAAGAAATGCACAGAGATATCGCGGATATCCAATAATATAAAAGAAATGTATCAGAGATGCAACCATAAACACAAAGATACAGTAATACACGATTTCTATTATTGAAATAAATGTACAGAGACTATAAAAATACAGAGTGAAAGACTCGCTAGAATGATGGCAGCTTATCTCTGAGAAGAGATGTGACGACTACTCACATTCAAAAGAATATGATTACAATGTGGATCTGAAGGCCTTTTTACAATAAACAGGAATACCCAAAACCCTAGACATACAAAAACTTAACCTTAGGAAATGAAGCGCCAAAAGTCATGTGGGCCCCATTTGGGTAAGTTAGTACATCAACTTCCCGGGGTCGTAACTTTTGCATATGATCTCCGTTTTAGGCACATCATAGTCTATTGGAAAGGTATTGTCAAGGAGATTCATTTTGAGGGATCAATCATGCCTTCGGATATCATTGATAAGCTTGATCCCCAAAAAACCTTCATTAGGCCGTCAAAATGGCCCCAGAACATAAAAACTGCTAAAAATAGTAAATTACCAAAATTGCCAAAAAACTGTTTTGAGCTAGTTGGAAAAGGTACGTGGCCATAGATATCCACCTATATCAATCCTACCTCCTTAGGAAGCAATGGTATCCATTGCGTTGAGTGCCCAGGGGAGAGGGAAAAACATTTGTTGAATCTGCATCTTGATGAGCTTCTTGCCTTGCTGGAGAAGTTGCGTTGCTTAGCTTGTTGAAGGTTGTCATGAACATGTGGATGGAAGGGTTGGACCTTTTTAGCCAGTATGGATACATGAGATGCCTATGTGCAGAAGGAATATTTTCTCTTTGCTGCAACCTTGTCGACCTGCTTCTGTTGGATAGAAGGTGCTTGGGGCAAGGTTGTAGTGATTCCAGTGTCCTTCTGTTCCCCTTTTGAATAGATTGTGAAGAATCTGAATTTTGTAGTATGAGATACTACCTTGCAGCATTGTTTAGGTGGAACAACAGTTGGACCTACCTCTGGTATTCTGTAAAAATGACCCCCCAAAGTAACAATGACACTACAGGGTCGAGACTCATAAACAACATTGCGTATCCACATATATGGTTGGCCCAAGAGGACATCACAGACATCTAGAGGGGCAACATCACATAATACCTCATCCTTGAAGGGTTGGATGTCATAAGATAATCAACATTGTTGTCTGACATGAAGATCTTGTCCTTGGCGAAGCCACCCGATGTTCTAGGGCTATGGGTGTGGTGTTGTTGACAATCCCAACTGTTTGACGACCTCTGCTGAGATGAGGTTCTTTTGGATTCCACTATCAACAATAAATGCAGCGGGGTCCCCTTCACCCACATCTGTGAATGAAAAAGGTGCTCCCCCTCTTCATGATCTGTTGGTTCTTTTGGTTGAATTGTTGCGATTGCGACAATATTAGTGGGGTTTATGTCAATGATTTTTCCTTTACCAGTATTTTCAGAATCAGATTCAGAATCAGGGTTAGGTTCCTTGTCTTTGATCTTGGCCACCAATGATTGTTTTGAGCGACATTCATCGGTGTTGTTCCAAGGGATTTTGTGGAAATCGCACCATTTTCCAGTGTCCTTCTTTGTCTTCCCGTGACCCTTCTTTTCCCGTGGCTTGGATTGGTTTTCGGGAGATTGTTTGTTAGGGTCGTCTTTGTCATACTTTGGTTGTTGTGGATTTGCATAACCAAACTCTTGTTTGTTCTGGTGCTTAAATTTCTTCTCGATTTTAACAGCATATCAATAAGCAGCACCAAGTGATGAGATGTCCAGAAAATCCATTTCATTTTGGATGTATTTGTGTAGATCCCCACGGTATTTCATAACCAAATGTCATTCGGAGTCTTAGATAGCCAGTTTGGTGCACAAGGTATGGAAGGTATTGTTGAACTATGGAACTTCTTGGCTCCTCTCTTGCCGCAGTGTGGTCCATCTCATGTACTGGTCCTCATAGTTGCCAACAGGGTAATATTGTTCCTTTACCACATCCACAAAAAATCCCCAAGTGGACTCGGCCCCATACATTCCAGACTCCTATGTGGAACTCTGCTCCCAGTAAGTTTCCCATCAATGTTTGACATGAGGGAGAGACTTAAGGAGTGTGAAGTTGATCTTTTCTCTTTCGGAAAAAATGTAAACAAAGAAATAACCTTCTAGCAGGTTTAACCATTTCTCTAGGGCTTATGCATCTATTTGTCCTTCAAATACAAGAATATAAAAATTAATTTGTACCTTGAAAAGCGAGGTGCCTCCAAAGTGGTCATTTGTTGAATATGCCTCTGTTTCTATTAACAGACATTGAAGGATGTGAGAAAAAATCTCCATCATTTTATCCCTATGTCGTGTGAGAGCTTGTTCAAGCAACAGACTGATAAGAACATTTGCTCCATCATTTTTTATTTTATTCCACCATTGAGGGTTTCTTGGGTGTGCGAGAGGGATTTTCCTCAAGAGGGACAAGATCGATACCCAACTTGCTATACTCAGACCTCGTCGGGGAAATGCACCAAAAAATAATCAAGAGTAGCCTGCTCTGATACCACTAATCCAGATTATTTTCGGCACGAAATGAGAGCGGAGATATAATAAAGAAATGCATAGAGATATCGCAAATATACAACAATATACAATAAATATATCATAGATTCAACCATAAACACAGAGATCCAGTAATACACGATTTATATTAATGAAATAAATGTACAGAGACTGTAAAAATACAGAGTGAAAGACTCGCTAGAATGGTGGCAACTTATCTTTGAGAAGAGATGTGACAACTACTCGCATTCGCAAGAAGATGATTACAATGAGGCTCTGAATGCCTTTTTACAATAAACAGGAATGCCAAAAACCCTAGATATCCAAAAACCTAACCCTAGGAGATGAAGCGCCAAAAGTCATGTGGGCCACGTTTGGGTAAGTTAGTACATCAACTTCTCGGGGTCGTAACGTTTGCATACGATCTTCGTTTTAGGCGCACGATAGCCCGTTGGAAAGGAATCTTTGAGGAGATTAATTTTCGGGGCTCAATCATGTCTTTTTCCATCAGTGAGTAGCTCGATCCCCAAAAAACCTTCATTTAGGCCCTCAAAATGGCCCCGGAAGTTAAAAACTGTTAAAAATAGTAAATTACCAAAATTGCCAGAAAACTGTTTTGAACCAGTTGGAAAAGGTGGGTGGCCACCGATATCCACCTGGATCACCCCATTAATTACTTCACCCACTTTTTAATAATAAAATAATAAAAGACTCATTTACTCTATTTTAATAATTAATTAAATTCAAATTAAAAAATTATGATAAAAATTAATCAATTTGGGTTGTTACATACACCCACCCTTCAAGAAACTTTGTCCCGAAGTTAGAGTAATTTACAATACAAGGGTAACGACACATGATTCATACATCCACATCAAATAAGCAACATCGTCAATTTAAAACACTTACACATACTAGTGTACATGTGCAAGGCATACATGTGTAGCTAGCACATACAAGACTCGTACATGTACTAATGAAAATAATTATCACACCTAAAGTAATTCCTATATGCATTCAATCCAATCAACAAGACCATTCATTTCATAAAAGATAGCAAACTATTTAAAATGTTCACAAAATTGCTCAATTACAATAATTTAGTACAAGCAACATTCACTTAGATAATTGTAGTCAAGAAATTCTTCTATAAGGCGAAATCTCCACACACTCTCAACTACTTCTAGTCATCCTTCCTTCCTAACTTACTTCCATCTTCCATCCCTATCCTTCCTCTGTTGGACTATCTTGGAGTGTCAACTATATTGACCTAACTCCAAATAGAACCCGTAGGAGGAAGTGTCAACTCTCTTGACCAAGCTTACCCAACAGGCAACTGACAATCATCATCATACGTCTAGGGGAGCGTGAGATAACACCATCCTCCCATGACTCTAGGTTTTAGAGGATACACAGTGGTAAATTCCTCTGCCCTTATTAATAGGACTAGGGTCCAGACCCTACCATGGAACATATAGTGGCACTGTGTTGCTGAGAATTGTGTTATCGTATATTCAGTTTTATGCAGTCTCACCACTTAAAAAAAAAACTGCACTGGTCCACATATCCTAGAAATACATTCGAACCAACATAATTTCACATACAAAGATTCATACCATATTGTTTCTCGATCGGTGTTTAGAGCATCAACCTTTTATTATCATTATCCTTTGGTTATTTCATATCCCATTGACCTGCAGATTAGTCTATAACACAAACTAATACATATCTAAGCATTATTATCATGTAAATGCATTTAATCATATTCTCACTCTGGTATCCATGTACCAACAACTTAAATGCCAAAATTTTCAAGTTAGAAATAGATTGCATAATATCCATCATAATTCAAATAACGATAAACATTCATTGAATTGACATTAACATAGATCCCTATGTATTAAAAGTTCAAGTGTATCATTAATAGTTTTATAGTGAATAGAAAATAAAGGTGATTAGGCCTTAGGTAATTCTAGCTATCTAAGTCAAAAGGTGGCATTACATACACCCAATCTTTGAGAAAACATATTCCCGAGGTGGTAAAAAATGAGGGATGTTCTCCTCGTAAGGTCTCAACATTCTCTCAAGTAGCATATCATGGGCTATACTTGTCCCATTGGACCTTTACTAGATTTATAACATGTTGAGTCTATTAATATGTTGATTGTGACTACCCTTATTTACTAGACACCTTACATTGTCACAAATCTATGTTATTACCACTGATAAATAAATTAATGAAATTTACATGCTTCTCTTATATTTATTCATCCTAAGTTCCATATGGGACCCCCATATTTAAAGTATATTATATTGATTTGACCGCAAAACCTCAGTTCATCATCTATTCTCTAGTTAAGTTCATCTTATATTGAGTTTGATATAAATTTAATTAATTCCTACACACAATCCCACCCAAGGAATCTTCATAATTAAAAAAAAAATCATTATTGACTTTAATTATTACTCTAACATGACAATACATATGTCATCACTTATGAGATTGGTACACAAAAGTTTTACATGCTTAGGAACATTGACTAAGACACTACTAATTGATTGTCATGTGATGTCGTCACTTCATGGTTTGGTTGGGCATTTTCCTCAATCTCACTTTTCTTTTGAGTCATTAAAATTAGATTTCGACCAAGTCAAATGTCGAGTTTATGATTCTCTTCATCGTAGTCGAGGAAACTCATGCTTTCTATCAACAATTGAGCATTACAAGAATCTCTATATGAAAGAGCACCATGTTGACTAGATGGTTAGTGAACATTTCTAGATCAAGAATACATTTATTATAAGGTTCCATTCCAAAATCAAGGGAAACCCCTTATTCACAAAGAATTCTCTCCAAAGCACATTGACCCCTTTCTTTGGTGCTCTCTTCATACTTGATATTCAATCATATTCAAAATCTTGGGCACATCTTCCACATGACTTCATCTTTAACCTGCGTTTTTCATCAAATAGCATCTATTAAGGAACTTATCACTCCTCTTACTAAATTTACTGATCCTTTACAAGATATACCTAAACTCCACTACTTTGGTATAATTAAGTACAAAAAAAACAAAAACAATTAAACACGATTTGAATTAACATCTCGTTGGCTGATAGGAACTGGTCCATATACCGCATGACACATTATGATATAAATAAGCATGTTGTCATGATGTTTCCCTTATCATTCTAAACTCAAGTTCTAGGTTCACAACATAAGCCCATTCATAGTATTATTTTTAATGTTTGTATGAACGTAGAACTAAACATAAGCGCCCAATATAGTGTTATGTTGTTAGTATCACCACACTAACCTAGATAATTGATTAAATACAATCCACAACTATTTCTTGGCACTACAGTCTTTTTTAAGTTCAAGTATCGTTCCCACTCACACTTAAGTATAGAAGCAACCCAAAGTGCATAAGATATGCTCCTAAGCTAGCTAAACTTTCAATGGCACACCACACCAAATTCTTCATTAACTATGTAATATTTTTCTAGCCAATGGAAAATCGCCCCATGACCTTCCCTGTCAGGAGAATAAGTATCACTAGAAAATTCACAAATATTATTACATGCACATCATATAATACACAAGAATTAGGAGTAGGACCCATCGTTGGTTTCCACTCCTAACATAAACACTATGGAAAATTTAAATTTTCTTGACCTCCTCATGAATCCAACCTCTTGCAAACTCACAAGTCATCACTTTATTTCTTGTAATGACAATGTATCCTTCGTTCTTAGTATTGATAATGTTAAATTTTCTCTAAACATTACCATACAAGACATAGTCATGACTATGTTTTCACTTCAAATCAAATTTACTCACGCCAGCCTCCCACTTTCTTACTAAGTGGAGGATAACCACCAGACCATACATCATCCATGTTTCTCGTGTTAACAGATAATTTTCTAGGCTACAAGATTTTTTTCGCTAGTCACCCCAAACCTTAAAGCATGTCAAGTTGGACTAAAATGGATAAAACAAGTTTAAATAAAATGTGTAATTTGAATTCTATATTCTACATTCTAAGAACTCAATTCCACATTATAGCTTGTAGGAGTTAAATAATGGTATGCCATCATTGTCTTGCTCACATGTCATGTACTTTTACGATACTTTGAATGCATTGAAACTCATTACGAGACCCACTCTCATAGTGACTTAGCTTAAATGCCATTCATTTTTTATTTATTTATTTATTTTTAGTTCTTGGTTAAGGGAATTACTTAAGGCTTAGGTGGGATTCTTTATGAGTTTCACAATGGTTCCAATCCCACTCATTTCTCTTGTTGTACAATGGAATTATACTCATGATGACATATTATTCCATAATGAGGTAGATAAACAAGCTATAGGCATAACTATGCTATGCCATAGATCACAACTTAAACTATATATATATATATATATATATATATATATATGGAAAACCTTCTTAATTACATTGGAACGTTTAAATTGTCTCACTCTTTGATTAGGCAAAGATTTCCTTAATGTACTTAGTGATTCTCTCAACTTGATGGACTCTATGAAGAACATTAATAACCCCTTATTAATTTATTTAATTTATACATTATAAATTTTCAGTTATACCTACTCATCCTTACTTCTTTTGTTTATTATACATAGGATGTATTTATTTTATATATTTTTAATTATAATTATAATTAATAATTTAGAAATTATAATGTTTACATACGAGTATCATATAATATAAGGTAGTCCAAAGTTAACTTTTACTCTAGATATCCTTCCAGTCCTTCTCTTCTCAAGTTCTTACTCTCATATACCATTGAATATCATGTTCAAATGAAGGAAAACCCATGCACAAAGTGATAGAGATTTATTTTGGTAAAGGGTCGAAAGGACGCTAACAACCAAGGCATGTGTTTTTTTGTTTTTTGTAAAGGGTTCAAATTTAATAATATAAGTGCTAAGAGCTTGTAAATTTAGGAATGAGTAGGGTGTTCATGACACAATCATGCCACTTGCAACAATAAATCATGAACACATGTCTTTAATGTTCAATTTATTATGCACCAACCTATCAGCGCTGTCATAAACCACTCCTGAATAAGTCTCTCAACGCAAATACTTAATTTCCATCAATATTAATGTTGTCATTCTCCTTGAGTTTTAGCGTGGTAAAGTTCAAAAGTTGGGATTATTCTTCCAAATGATGCGAATAAGATCCCTTTACTTACTGTTAAGGATATATATATAATATTTATAAATCCATATATGTGAAATGTTTGTCTCGTTTTAAAATACTTGTTTTCTAACCAGTGGAAAAAGCTGAGTGCCAACTACAAGATAAAATATCATAGATTTTAGAGGGTGGATTGTCCGTTTTAGTTTCCTTTGGTGGATTCCATGTGTATTGGCATATCTAGATATATGTGCACAACATTGGATAGATAGACTCCATACTCTATCCAATGTCTTAGCGGAAGGAGTTGAAGGAATTATGAATCAAATATTGTTTTTTAGATTGTGGAAATTAAATAAATATAAACATATCAATATTGTATAAGTTATTAATAATATTATATTTATATTTGCGTAATTTTACTTTATATGAATTATTGAAATAGATATCTATTCATTCTTTTCAAAAATGATATTTTCATGTTGTTTAAATAGTAATATGATGAATACAACTCATTACAAGTGAGTGAGATGTTGGTGATCATCTTTGATCCACGATAGACAAATACAACCAAGAAAACTTTTATCGCTTTGCCTTAAACCATAGGCATATTGAAAGTTTAAATAATGATATGAAGCATGAGTACAAATGATTTATCTTGTTTAAAGAATAAGAGAAGGTGTAGGCTCAGGTTGAGGTTCAGGATCAGGATTAAGCCCAGCCCAGTGTGGAGGAAGTAACCTAAAGGAAATGAATGAATTTTTTTTGAGTTGCAAGATCAAGCAATCCAATCGAACCCATCACTTGTCCTCATGTGATACACAAGACATTGTAGTCGTTTTCAAGGCATAATGGAGCTGGTACGCAAGATATTGTAGTCATTTTCAAGGCATAATGGCATTGAATTTCTAGGTGGGGCTAAATGGTAGTGAATATGTAGTTAATGCTTGCATCCATTACTTGTTTGCATGAGGACTTGTCAGGTTTTTGAGGCAGCCCAAAAATTCCTGTAAATTTGGGTGACCATCTGTTTTTTTTTTCTTCGAATTTATTATTGTAACCCCATCAAGCAGAAGACTCAAGGTTGGGAATCTTTATTTTTACTTCTTCAATACTTTCAACATATATATCTCTAAAAAGAAAACTCGGGTTTCTATATATGTCACTGTTTTCACGCCATGTCAAATAAATTCTCTTAAAACATGGGGAAAGATGCAAAATATGCACAAATTTCAGATATCGCAACTGGTGATATTGAGTTGTGTAAAACAACTTTTAACGTCTTGGGCATTTGCTGTCCTTCAGAGGTGTCTCTAATCGAGAGACTTCTTCATCCTTTGAGTGATGTTGAACGAGTTTCTATTAATGTTCCTTCAAAAATAGTGATTGTTCTGCATGATCCAAGTCTTATTCAACCGTCACAAATAGTTAGGGCCTTAAATCAAGAAAGGCTATATGTGAGTTTTCGCGTGGTTGGACAATTAAAAAGTGGGAGAAAATGTCCCAGTCCTTACACTTTAGCTTCTATAACGTTTTGTGGCATTAACTATTTTAAGTTATATTCTCCATTAGTATAGAACAAGGTCTACAATCTAAAATGGAAAAAAAAATTGTTTGATTATGTTAGTACCCTCATACCCTACACTAACACCGGGCCTTGTAAATTCAAGGCTATAATGACTTTCATAATTTAAAAAATATATATTAAATTAATATAATAAATTTTGAAAAAATAATTTTTCTCAAGAGCAATGTGTTCTCTAGAATTATATTCTCTAAAATTATACAGTTTTTTTAAGGAAATTCTATCATTTAGGTACTCAACACTTGAAAACATATGCATCATATTTTGCATGAAAAATAACATAACACTATTAGAAAAACGCAAATTCCACATAGCCATACATAAATTCTATAAATAAAAATTCTATATTTTGAAATTTAATTCAATTTCCTACATTTAATGTTTTTACACCATATTCAAATTCATTGATAAACTACCTTGAATCATCCCTCTAATTTAACATATTGTTTTTTTTCCATATTTTCATCACCAACCTTAGCTTGCACCTATCCTTTTGCTCTTTTATAAATGGAATAATTTTTTTGATTGTAATTCATTTCATGATCAACATGGACATGAGAAGTGACATTTTAAAAATGATTGATAACAAAAAAAAAAAATTGGTATGAGATACCCTTTTTACAACCAATTATGAAGGACAATATGAGGGAGATCTATAGTTTCCTCCATGCTCAACATGGAGTTGAGATGTGGTATTTTCTTTAGTATTTAACATTCATTTCATGCATGACATATAAAAAATTAATATTTAAGCCTCAACCATAAATAAAATATTTCAATATCAACTTTGTGTGTGTGTGTAAAAAATGTCTTATGATTAAAACATTTCAATGGGCTCAGTATGAAGGATATGCATAATTCCTTCCATGCTCAACATGGAGTTGACAGGTCACACACACACACGTGTGTGTGTGTGTGTGTGTGTGTGTGTGTGTGTGTGTGTACATCAATCCATCTTAACTATGGATATATCATGAGAAGAAATGAATCAAGTCATTTGGGACACTCAGGATGATAATAAATATGAATTTGGGACACTCAGGATCATTTTTTGGAACTGTCGTGGATTTCCATGGCGCAAAGGTCCTATGATAAGTTGGATCTCGAGTGATATTGATATCATATGTCTAGTTGAAACTTGGGAGGATGAGGATTCTAAAGTCCCTAACATAGAAGGATTTGCCTTATGGTCGACATGGAACAAAAAATCCCACCGTAGACGAATAGGAGGCATAGCTTGTTATATTAGAAAGATCATTTCTCCTCACATTCAACTTCATAATATTGAACCTCTCAATTAGTACATTTGGATAGAAATTTCATACACCAATGCTAAAAAGATGTATATAGCAATTTTCTATTTTGCACCTATTAATTCTACTTTTTATAATAAAAATAATTTAGATAAAAATTGTCCCTATAATAATTTAGAACAAGATATTTATACTTTGAAAAATGAAGGTAATATCCTCCTGCTAGGAGACTTTAATGCTAGGACTGAAACTAAACAAGTTACTCTTTTAAGTATTGATCCCAACCATAATCCTTTATGGCTAGATGAGGACCTTGTTTTATCTAATAGTTTCAAAAGAAGCTCTGAACACCTAATTGATAATTTGTTTGCAATTGACTTGGATAAGCTCTGCAGCTCAAAATACCTAATAATTTTCAATGGAGTAATGAAGTGGCCAAACTCCGACTAGATGACTTTTATTCATGGGGTAGGTAGTAGTGGTGTAGATTATGTGATATCTAATATCCCTTTTTCCAACCAAATATCAACTTTTGACTTTTTAAATGACCACGAGCCTGACTTTGATCATAAACCTTTAACCCTAACTCTAAAATTTTCCATGCATAGGAGCGCCATTGAAGAGAATTTTGATAATCAAAGGAATTTTCTCTTTGACAAAAGTAAAGTTGACATTTTCTTAAAAGATTTAAATAGTAAATTAAATATCCTAACTTATAAGGACAACATTGAATAAATCTATCATAATTTTAAAACTACCCTTTCCACTTCTATTAACAAGTTCTCTTTTGAGGTGTCCTATAAAAAGAATAATAGAATGACCAACCCTTGGTATGATAAATAATGTAAAATTGCTAGGAAATCCATTAGGGATGTTTCTAATGAGTTATTAAAACTCTATAAGATCAATACGTACAAAGACCTAATTAAAAGGGGAAAAAGGCACTATATCAATAAAAGGCAAGAGCAATTTTCACAACTATATAAGTTGGATCCTATGAATTTATGGAGCCAAATTCTAAACCGCAATACTAAAGAAAATAATAGTATTCCCTTAAGGGACTAGAATTCCTACCTTAAAATTCTTTACAAGTTCCCTAATGCCATGGACACCATTCTTATCGTCCCTACAAAGGAAGAATTTTTTTCTTTAGATGACATAGATTTTGGGGTTAAGTGGCTTGAAAATGGGAAATCTATGGACATTGAAGGCTACCAAACTGAATTTTTTTAAATCGGAGGGCCAATCCTTATCCCTCACATACACAAGCTCTTCAATTTAGCAGTTAAGCAGAGCTTCCCTAAACCATCGATGCAAAGCTTCATTGTTCCTATTTTAAAAAATGGGGATAGAAACATTCCCTCTAATTATAGGACCATTATGATTAGCCCAATTTTAGCCAAGATTTATGGAATTATTTTGGAAAAGAAGATTAGCCTTTGGCTAGAAATTCACAGTAAAAGAGCTAAAGGCCAGGCCTGGTTTAGGAGATATCATTCAACTGTGGACCATTTTGTTACCTTTAGTATCATTGAAGAAGAGTTCCACAATACTAAAACCAATCTTTTTTGTTGTTTTGTTGACTTTAGAAAAGATTTCGGCATGGTTCCTAGGAAAAATATTTGGAATAGGTTGGAAGAGATAAAAGTTCCTCTCAAGTTGAGGGATGTTGCAATAAGGATGTATGAGAAGGTTATTGCTAGTTTAAAAACACTGAGAGATGTTCAAAAGAGATTAACTACAATATCAGAGTGAAACAAGGTTGTCCCTTGTCCCCTACCCTTTTTGGCATATACATTGACAAGTTAGAAGATTGATTGGAAAAAGTGGGTTGGGTCGACCCTACTCTCATTGGTATAGTAATCAATATTCTTCTTTATGCTGATGATATCGTTATTATGGAAAGGGGTCCCCATGATCTTGAAAACCAACTAAGAATCCTCAAGGATTTTTGCTCCAATATGGTTATGACTGTTAATACTGATAAGTCTAAGGCCGTGATTATTAAATCCAATAATATTCATTATGATACCTTCGTATATGACAACAACAACTCGGAGGAAGTGACTTCATACAAATATTTTGGAATTGATATTTACCACAAGCTCAATTGGAATTATAGCATTGAGAAAAGGATTATCGGGGGATGGAAATCTTATTATGGGCTTGAAAAGAATTGTAAATCAGATTATCTTTGGATTTAGGATAAGAAGAAACTCCTCTTTGAGAATCTTGTTACACCTATTATTAGTTATGGATGTGAAGTCTGGGGTTGTAGTATCTCTCGTGAATCCTAGAGAAAATAGAGCAAAAAAAAAGAATTTTATAACCTATAATCTCAAAATTAAAGGAAATATTCCCTATCCCATCCTCCTCTTAGAAACAAGCCTCTCCCCCATTGAGAGCATGGATATGACTAGATACCTAATGTATAAGAACAAGTTAAACAACATGGAAGAGAAGAGAATTTCTAAAATTGCTTCAAAATCGAGCCATAACCACCATCGACTCAAGTGATAATGGAATAAAGATGCCCAGTCTTAAATAAACTATTGGGGAATCATGGAAGACACCATTTTCCATAATAAAAATACTATTAAAAAAATGTCAAATCAAAATTTAAGGAGAAAATGTGGTGTGATAAAGAGTTAGAGGAAAAAATAAAATAAAGGTATTATAAGGAGGTAATCAACCCTAATTTAGAAGATCAAAATTATCTATCTATTTTTCCAAGAGTAAAGAAAAAAATAAGCATTGCTAAGATAAGAACAAATTCTCATGAGCTCCATAGTGAAACTGGCGTTGGTCAATTCCTAAAACGCCATGGGATGAAAGAGTGTGTCACCTTTGTGACACTAAGAAGGTTGCAGATGAAAAGCACTTTCTCCTAGATTGTCCAGCCTATACCCATATTAGATCTCATTTTCAAAATATCTGTCACAATACCAACCTTCCTAACCTCTTAACTCAACAAAAGTATGGTGATCTTGGAAAGCTTCTCTTAACGCTTTTGGAGCACAGAAACAAAATTCTAAAGAATCACAAGTAATCACTTACCCTCTTAAGGTCTAATAGACCAATTCGGTCTTAGTGGGCGTTAATTATCATCATCATCATATATAAAAGGAATATATCATATTTACAAATAAAAATTGTTAAATAAAAAGAAAAATATTATATTTACACATAAATGAAGTCATTGTAAAAATTATATTTATATAAAAAATTATTATAAAACAATTACAAATATGTTAACAATCATCAAAAATATATTTTGTTTTTCTTCTTTATATTAAGTTTTAAATTTTAACATCTAATTGAATTTAATCTTAAATTAAAAAAAAATACATTTTAAAAGATAAAGATTTCATCCTTTATGTATTCAACCAATCTGGAATTGCATGCAACATTGAAAAAACAATATCCTTTGACTAGTATGAACGCATTCATTTTCCATTCATGCCAAATTCAATAAATCTGGAGTTATATGAAACACTGGAAAGAATTATACTTTGACTCCTCTGAACGCATTCATTTTCCAATCATGTTGAGGTTATTAGTCCTTGCCGAAGGTGTAGAGGGACTATAGTGATTGATAATTCATTGACTTTATATTAGTTATTGGTTTGACTACAATTTTTTGCATTATTTCTATTGTTCGAACTACATAACTAAAAATATTATTTTTTATATAATATAAAACCCCATATATGTCATGATGTGATTGGATAATAGATTTGAGGTCTTATTGCCAGCTTCGCTATTCCCAATGCATTATATGTTGTCATATCCAATGTTTTCAACATCTATGGTATTTTTGAATTTGTAGTGTA
>ML777635.1:10314-24587 GCA_009831015.1 Picea engelmannii
AAGATAGCTTAAAACATGTAAAATTTAAATCAAAACTTGAACAATTCAATATCTCAAATTCATGTTTACCAATGCAACAATATTCAATCTCCAATGCAAATATTAGTGTCTTATATATTGGTTATTGGAGTCTCTTTCTTTGAGCCAGGGTTTAGAAATCCTTTAGGGGTGTAATCCCTTTTAGTCATGTTGGATTTGGTATCTATCTTCTATTAGTATTGAGGATTATTTATGAGGTATTTTGCTTCTAATTTACCATCACAAATTGACCCTAGTTCAGGTTTAGTAAGCTTCCCAAAAAAATCCCTTTAAAACTATTGGCCCCTCTGGTAAACCAGAAGGAAATGAAGTACACAAAATGTACTGCACAGTCTCACCCAAGATAACTCTATGGGTGGTTTCAATACTCAGGTGTTTGCAACCTGAGACTAAGCGAGATTTTAGGTTGTGCGTTGTAAATATCATTCATTCAATCCAACATCTAGTTATAACATTCATTCTATGCATGCATGTGGAATACCAGATCTACTTAGTTTATTCATTTATCTAACAGTCATCAATTAATCAAACATAAAGATTCATTCATTCATTCACATAACATAATGTTACCATGGTTCACCCCTCCTGGGCTACGTCCACAAAGCTTTGGCTCTCGAGCTTTTATTATCGTTTAGAAATATATCACGCTGCGCGTGGTTACAATATTAGTTCTTCCTCTCTCCCACATGCTCCTCGATCCTTGCAAGGCTGACTAGATTGCACCAAGATCCTCAACCTGCGATCTAACCCTTGGGACCGAGTCGCTCACTCCTTCTCTAGCTCACCAGCTTAATGAATCCTGCAGTTCTTACAACTCTCTCTCTCTTTTTCCCCCTATGGGTTTCCTCTCTATCTGCCTCTCCTAAGGACTAATTATTTATATCCTCAACTCACTAGGCATTACAATGCATTACAAAAACCATAGCCCTAGCATTGTTAGGTCTTCCTTGCATGTGCACTTCATCTACTTCTCTTACACATGTTGTTTTTCCTTCCAACTATATTTTGAATGTTTTTCCTCCAAAAATAGACTTTCTTCCTAGCTAGGCCTGCATCCAACAAGCCCCAAACACTGACATGTGGCTCATCCCAAGCCACCTAAACCTTGTGCACTTCTTCGATCTCTCATGTGAGAATATAGAACTTCTCTATGAGTTCCTTTACTTTTGTTTGAGCGTGCGCGATATTCTCCATGAGTGCGTCTAATACCTGCACTACAATATCATTGTTGATCATCTCTGTGCACTCCACCTGAGTTTGTGCCATGTTATTCCTTGCATCTTATGCTTGTGCAATGACCTTTGTTGCCCACTCTTGGAGCAGTTTCATTTGAGCTTGGCGCTCCTTCTTCTGTCTCTGTGTGGCTATGAGGTTTTCCTGCATCTTCTTCATAATCTGCACTCCTTTAATGTGCTCAGTGATTGACATTATCTTCTGCCTTTGCTTGAGGTCCTGGACAACTACACTTAACCTTTCTTCTTCCTGGTCCCACTGTTGGACCTGTTCATCCTCTTCCAACTTTGTCCATAGTTATGTTGCCTTCTCAAACAAGTCAGCCGCTATGTAGACTTGTCGCTCCATCTCCACTATCTATACTATTTTTTTATGCTTCCTCTGCTCCTTCACTTCTAGCAGAGTGATAGGTATGAGTTGTTCCCGGAGGTGCTCGATCTCCTGCCTGTATTGATCAATTGTATGCACAATCTGGTCAATCTTTCGCGTCGTTGTGAACTCTGTTGTCTATGCACCCTTTGGAATTTTCTCATAGGCTACAGCCAATCCCTACTCTAGCCTATCCACGTGGTCCTTCTTATCTTTGGTCTCGAGCTTGACCTACTCGAGTACCAATTCCAACTCATATCGATTGTCCTTTGTATGTTGCAATTTTGTTGTGTTTGTGAATGTGCGCGACTGTACCTCCTAAACGACACTGACTTGAAGTTTATATAAGGCCTTGGTTGGTATCTGTGTCATTACCAACTATATTTGGGCCAAATCCTTCAAGGGTGTCTGCCCCACAATTTCATCCATGCGTAGCATTCTAGGTGTGACGTGAAATTTTGAGCTTGGATGTGTTGTCGTCTAGATCCTATCCTGCTCGCTTGATCCATCCTCGGCTCCTGTCTATGATGCTACTAGGACTAACTCTATTCCTCTACCGACCCTCTGTGTTTCTCTGATTTGCTCGAGGACACACCCCCTTTCTTCGATTGCACCTAGTTATTACCGGTCCTTGGCTTCTTAGGCATCGCTTTGTCTTCTGCAGGTGTCTGTTAATGCCCTTCTTCCACCTCTTTAACTGTGGGCATCTCTTGATTCACGACTAGAATCCTCTAGTCATCGTTCCAATCCTTGATGGCCATTTCTACATCCTCTTCCTTCACGCAATACCGTAGTTGTAGCCATTGATTGTTGTGATCCTTCTGTTCTTGTATCCACATTGTATTCCCGGTCGCTTTGAAGTTTTCTATACCCTGATACTGTGTGACCACTTCTAGTGTAATCCGCCAAGTGTTGGTGATGCTTTCCTGCAAGTTATTGTAATATCCTTCAAACATGCATGCATTCACCCTTTTTTTCTCTGGGTCTTGAGTTCTCCCCAGCGATAGGTATTGCGTTGCGTGGTAAGGAATGGATCTCGTGGAAAAGAATGAATACTTAGGATCCTTCCATCCGACCAAGGCAATCAGGATGAGTAGCCATGAATAGTGAAATTTTGTCCCTAGGTCCCGCGCGTCCTTGCAGTATTCCAGGAATAGATTCAACAAGTACAGGGACCAGTTGAGTGTGGTTCCCTCCGCACATTGTGCTACAACTGCGACAACCCCGACAGGGAATTCCTCCTTGAGGMATTTCCTGAGTAACTTGCATGCCATGATTTTTGTGGCCATTCTTGTCACCGCGTCACTAATATGCTTGATTATGATTCTATGCGACCCCCTTTTTGTACCATACTTTTTCTTCATTTCCTCGGCCAATTCCTTCTCCTTCGTATTTTCATCTAGGAACTACATGATTGTCTCCCCCTGTGTTGGAAGCATTGTGATGTATGCAATGAGATCTACGTCTATTGAGATGATCTATTCCAGCCAAAGGTATCCTCCATGGGTGACTGCCATCAGCTTCTTGACGAAGTTGTTTGCATCTCAGCCCCTCCCAAACTGCGGGATATCCAACAGGCCTAGAATCTCAGTTTTTTCTAGTCTGACTACCCAATGGCTTGGTTGGTTAATTGGATTGCCAAAGGGTCCTATACCCATAGTTTCCAAGTAAAATTTCTTGGCAAAATTTGGGAACTTGTCTGTGTCAATCACATCATGGTCTGAGTACCTCAATTTCTCCATGTGGCCTAACATGTTACCTGCCATACGTACCCCTTATGGAATGCACGGGAAAGACTATGGCTATGGCAGTCTACTTGCATCGTGATCGTGGTACTGATTGTTTTCCCTTGCGTTGTGGTGGCTAACTCAAGGCTCCAGCCTCCATCATTTTGTCTTCTGCATACTCCTCTGCCCAACCGGTGACATCTTCCATTGTGCCCTCCTATGGTTGTTCCGACGTGGTTTTGTGTGACCTTTCTGGCATGGTCATTTCTGGCTGGTTCGAGGTCATCCAATTGACACTTGGAGCTTCTTCAGGGTTTTCGGGGTGCAAATGGTTTCCTATGTCCTTGGCCTGTTGGCCCTTTCCCCTTCTAGCACATCAATGTCCATGCCCACTAGTGTTGTCCGTTGGGTTTCCTCCACCACTGGTGTGGGGCATCCTGGTGTCATATTGGGCGATGAGATTTCTTCCACATTGACGACTTCTAGAGGCTGAGGTGGTTGTTGTTTTCTTCCCTGTGGTTGTGGTGGTGTTCTGATATTGCTTCAAATTCATCTACAAGTCTGCCTCGGCTCTCCAAGTTTGTGTGGTTCCATGGTGGTAGAAGTATTCTCTGTCGAGATTAGGTGGCTCTATAACCTATGAAAATTCCCTTTCTGCTCTGTATTCTTTATTGCTTCATGCTTTTCTCAATTTCACAATAACCTTCATGATCCCGTGTGATGGCTTCTATAGGAATAGTGTGAATCTTCCCGGGGACATTACCGAAATTATGTTTTAAATGAATGGGTGCTTCCCACGTACTTGTCATTGATTTCCCTTATCGTTGCCAGTTGGTGCGATTAATGCGGTGTCCCATCCATCACTCTTGTCATTTAATTTTGGTAGCCACCATCCATTGGCGCTTATTTTGCATGCCCTCATTTTCGTTGTTTCTTCCTTTTAGTGGCCATTGGTCCTTTCTTCGTCGTGCTAGCGTTTCTGGGTGTGCGCGTTCATTCTCTTTTCGGTGCACCACACCTGTGTTGCTATCTTTTGATGTCTGGCGTGGTAACCCCTCTGTCGTTTTTTTTTAAATGTTGGGAGGTCGGTTGTCCCTATATAGCTTCAGTCGACTCCCATTGATCATCCCTCTGAGTTCTATTCCTCCTAAATCCTTCAACTATATAGATCCCCCATCTGTGACAGTATTTACTTCATATGGTCCTAACCAATGCATTATGATTTTTCCTGGGTGCTGAAGAGATTTACTGTCATACACCAAGACTAAGTCTCCTTCCTTGAAATTATTCTTTTTGATGTGTCTATCATGCCAAGTTTTGTCCCTTGCTTTCTGTACTTCTAGATGAAACCCTGCTAAAATCCCGTCTTCCTTCATGATCATCAACTGAATTAGTCTTTCTTGTACTATGCCTCGTTCTGTCATGTTTGTAATTGTTGCTACGTGCAAACTAGGTACCAAAAATTCTAATGGCACCACTGCTTCTTGTCCATACACCAATCTGAATGGTGTCTGTCATGTCAATTTTTTGCATGTGGCCATGTACGCCCACAATACTGTTGGTATCTTCAAGTCCCAATCATCCCTATTAACGTTGCAGATCTTTCCCTATTAACGTTGCAGTTTGTCAGTGCATTCTCAAGGATTTTGTTAAAGGATTCCACTGTTCCATTTTCTAAAGGGTGATATGGTGTACTCTTTTGATGATAAACTTCAAACTCCTCAGTCATAGCTCTGATAGTGTTTTTAATGAAGTGAGCGCCTTGGTCACTCATCAAAATCCTTGGGCATCCAAATCTAGTGATCAAGTACTCAAACAAGAAGTGTGTTGTTGTCTTTGCAATGAAATGCTTTACTGGTGCTACTTCTGCCCATCTTGTTAGGTATTTTGTCACACTGATAATGTACCTCACTCCTGACCTTTTTGTTGGTGGGTTAATTGGTCCCAAAAAATATATGGCCCATTTATCAAATACTTGCAAGGTTACTTGTGGTCTCAAAGGCATATCGTCCTTTCTATTTGGTTTACCAACCCTTTGGCATACATCACATTTCTAGTAGTATTCCTTTGAGTCTCTGTGAACAGTCGACCACCATAGTCCTGCGCGCAATACCTTATGCATGGTAGCTCTTCCTGCATAATGTACTCCTTCTATTCCCTCATGGGCTTCTTCTAATATCCTTGGTCTTTCATGCTCTAGCACACATCTTCTCAAGATGTTATTTGCACCCATTTTGTATAAGTGTCCTGCAATCAATTGATAGTCTGCATCCCTGACTACCAGGTTTTTCTTTTACGCAGTGTTGAATTCCTATGGTGCACTCCTCGTACTCAAGTATTGGATGATGTATGTGAAGTATTCATCAAATATCTAGACTGAAAATAGTTATGCATCAGGAAATTTATCCTCTAGACTTGTAGGTTCCTCCCCATTTGTAATCCTCGATAGGTGATCCAGTCCTGCGTTCAACTTTCTTGGTTTGACTATCACATCGAAGTCAAATTCCTGGAACAGTAATAACCATCTACCGATTTTCCCCCCAACACTAGTTTATTGATGAGGTATTTGAGCATTGAATGGTCTGTGAACATCTTGAAATGTTTCCCCAATAAATAATGCCTGAATTTCTGAAGCGCATAGACCATCGCTAGGCCTTCCCTTTCTGTGGTATTATAAATTTTCTCTGATTCTGACAGGTTTCTGCTAGCAAATGATATAGGATGGTCTAATTCTCTTGCTCCTGGTTGCGCTAGTATAGCTCCAAGAACTATGGATGACGCTTCTACATGGACGTGGAACATTTTTTCCCAATCTGGTAATACCAGTATTGGTGCATTTACCATATTCTCTTTCAAGGTGTCCAATCCGCACTGACAGTCCTCATTCCAATGAAACTTATTGTCTTTTCTTAGCAATTTCTCCATTGGCGTAGTGATCTACACATACCCTTTTATAAATTTCCTGTAGTATCTTGTGTGTCCCAATGTCTCTCTCAATTGGCAGACTGTTTTTGGTGGTGGTAGATTAATAATTAATGCAATCTTGGCAGGATATACTATCAAGCCTTTATTGCATACTATATGGCCCAATAGTATCTCAAACGGTGTTTCAAATATGCAATTATTGATATTTAACGATATATGACACTCCTTGCATCTTTCTAACATCAACCATAAGAAATCTACTTGGTATTTCAATAGACTATAGATTGTTCAATTGTCCAGATATACCTCTAAAATTGGTGGATGAATTCCTTGAATGCCGCTATAACTACTTTGGAAAATATTGCTGTGCATTCTTCAATCCAAATGGAATGACTGTATACTGGTAGGATCCCCATTATGTGGAAAAAGTGGTCTTGTATCTATCTTTGTTGGCCCTCGACCAAGTTTTGGAGAACCTTGGTCATGTTTGACCATTTTTGGGACTTCGACAGGCTGGTCGAAGATGAAACGCCCAAGCGAAACGGAGATCGCGGGATCTCACCCCCTTTTGTGGTCTTTTTGGGTTTTAGGGTTGATGTAATGGGTATGATATGTCAGACCATGGGTTTACCCATGTTTAGGCCCCTTTTGTAATGTATAAATAAGTAGCTAGGTGATGTAAGAAAGAGTCAGTTGTAAATCAATGGCTAAGTGCTAGAGTAAGACAGAAGTAGGCTTTGTGCATACTGTGTATTGAGAACTTGCAGAGCTAAGTGAAAGTGATTGTAAGAAGGATCTATGTTGTGCCAAGCTCAGGGAAGGAGGATCTGACGAGGTGCACACATATCTCTTGTTCTATGCGGATTTGGCTTTGTGGCTCTGTGCATGTAAGAAGATCGGGAGAAGATAATAAAGAAGAAGAAGAGTTGGTCGGCGTAGCCCCACACTGAGGTGAACCATGTATATCCTGTGTTGTTATGATTTGTGCAATATTGTTCATGATATTTATGTATTTACTTGCTTAGTGCACGGTTCTTGATGTATGATAGTTAGATCTATGATTCTTAGTGCTAGATATATGAATAAATTATAGATCTACTCTGATCTTATGTGCTAAATGCTTAGATGTGCTTAATCTTGATTACTATTGTGTTGATATGTAATTAGGGTTAATCTGTGAAGTGAATAAGAATCATAATTTAATGCATGTTATTGGCTGAGTGCTCTGTTAAGTGTTGTGATCACAGATCTGTGTCCCAGCTAGGTTGTAGACACTTGAGTCCTGCAACCCCCCCTGCCTCTACCTCGGGTGAGACTTCATCTACTTCGGAAGTGTTTCTGAAAGGGTCGGTAGTTACGGTTTTGTTGGTACGTTGTTGAAGCGTTGAACCCTGGGTCTGCCCCTATGCCAACAAATGGTTCCGTTGTCGGGACCTGGAACTGTGATTGCTGGGAACTGAAGAAAAGAGAAAGCTCTGTGTGTATATCTGTTGCTGCAGTGTGTAGTATTGTACTTGAATTACGAAGCTCTATGCTAAGAAGGGAATCAGATCTGAAGAAAAGAGGTAAGATCTTAAATCTTTGTGCTTTGATAAAGGTAAGATAAGTGGAAATTTTTGTTTCGAAAGAATGGATCTAGGTATACTTGATAGATTTTGTCCTAGTCTGAAAATTAGGGCACAACTAGAAGAAAGAAGATTTGATATGAATAGACCTGATAGAAATAACGAAATATATGTTATTCCTATGTATAGAAAGGATTTTTGGACTAACAAGCGGATGCATGATCCTAGAAAGAATTGTTTTCAGGTTCATCACTGTGATCCCAGTGCACAGTACATGAAAAGTTAGGGATCATTTAAGAGAAAGAGAGGATTGAATCTTTGTTATAGTTGCAGAAGACCGAGACATATTGCTAAGGAATGATCTAGTATAGGCCCTATTTGTCTTTGTTGTAAAGTCGTTGGTCATGAAGTTTTGGACTACCCTAGAATGATTGCTAAAGTTGAAAAGATGAATACGAAACAAGAAAACCATGAGGAAGGTCAAGAGACTAAGAATATGCTAGAACACCAGAAAGAAGCAGAGACTATATTATTACAGATGAAAGAAACATTGAATGCTCACAGAGACATCAATTTGCTAGAGATCTTAAAAGAAAAGCAGTGCATAGAAACAAGAATAGGAGACTTCAACATAGACTGTGTTATGGACAAGGAAACATAGGTGAACATTATGACAGAAAGTACTTGGGAAATTTTGGGAAAGCCTGCTATGGTTCCTTCATTGGGAGGAATAGGATTGTTTAAAGGAAAGATGATAACCCTATGTGGAAGACTTACCCATGTACCTATGGTTTCTCATGGAGCATCGACGAAAGAAGAATTTGAGGTCGTTAAGTTTGTTGAGAACAACGCCCCCTTTGCACTTTTGCTAGGAAGGACTTGGATTGAGAAAGAGAAGATTTGAAGGAAAGAAGAAGAGGAAGCTCTAGAACAGAAAAAACAAGAATTAAGGGATTTCATGGCTAGGAGAATAGCACGATTAAGAGAAGAACAAGAGGACAAGTCGAAGAAATTGAAGACCAGATACCTAGATGTCGAAGTTGAAGGAACACAAGAAGGCTTAAATAACCTATCTATGCATGAGAGAAGAGAACCCACCTCTGAAACAGTAAGAGAAGAAGTATTACCCTTGAACCCTATGAAAGACCCTCAGCAGTGCGAAGTTACTATGCTAGGAGAAGTTAAGAATAAAAATGGGAAGAGGAACCCAATGATTTAGATCACAGGAAAGAAGGCCAGAAAGCTCAATAAGAAGAAAGCAAAGTTAGAAAAATTGCAGGAAGCTCCAGAGAGGACTTCGTAGAAAGAAGGATTACAGAACTTGAACCTCGTCGGAATAGCAAAACAACACAGACTGGCACTTCGCCATGGCGAAGCAATATGACCATTAGAGGCATCTTGACCGTTAGAACGACACTCCAGAATGGATAGAAAATAAGTTATTGTTGGAAATATCACCATTGTATCGTTGAGACCGTGCCATAATGGATGGATTGAGGCATTCCTTCCCGTTGGAGGAATCTGTTACGACATTGTCTATTTAATCCATTAAATGTCTCACCAGGGACACTTTTGCAAATTGTGTTTATCTGAGCCCAAAGAGAACTGATTTCTCTCGCGTAGTGATTATTGAGACCTCACCACCCGTTGTGCTTACCTTGAGTGTTTGTTCGCCTACCCGAGATATTTGATTACGAGCGTGCATGTCGAGCGAACGCAGTGTAGTAGAGAAGTCTGTGGAGGAAATCTTAATAGATCTTATGGCTGAGAAGGTCATGTCCGCAGGAGCACATGCCTCGTTGACGAGAGGATTGCAAGCATCCCCATCGACTGCACATCGATATGGGCCCTCCCAAACTGCAACAAAGAAAATAAGCAAGCATTGTGATGACCTAGAAAACGCAAAGCTCATCTCGTCGATCTTGCCTGACTACATCCCACGTCTAGCTGGCGCAGTTAGTCATGACAGTGTTTCGAGAGACTTCGAGTACACCCTCATCACTGCGTACCTCCCGAAGGGGATACGCGTAGTTGGACCGCAGCTAGGACTGATCCCTGATCTTAAGATCAATGACTTTAACTTAGGAGATAGAAAGAATTATGCATTGCTCTCACCGCATAAGTACTTGACAAAGACAGGAAGAAAGAAGTCGAAGATAGTCCCCCAACCATGGACTAAGGTGATCGCGAGGTCCACTATCCTCAATGTCATGAAGATACCCCACTTTGGTAGACATCAGGAGGTTAACGCGTGTGTTAAACGCCTCCTGTCGTGCTACCATGGAGGTTATCTATGGTTAGACAGGTGCGTGGCTCTGGATCCAACGTTGATCCACATGATCATTGGATTAAGTATGCAGGGACAAAACCCTCAGAAGTTCTACCTAGGGAAGGCTGGAGATCGCGCCCTGGTGTAGTGAATAAAGGACACCTATGGTGATGTCGAGAAGAGGAAGCGGGGCTATAAGGTAGCCTCCATCCAAGATGGTGCAGTGCGCCTAGATTTCCAGTTGATCACTGGTAAACTCGTCAGGAAGAACAAACCAATGCAATTCACAAGGTTTATCATCGACCTCATAGGAAAATGCATTGAAGGGATGCAGATGAACTGGGTGAGCTAACTCGTCAACTAGATGGAGCAATATTGTCGCAAAGCATAGGACCAGGGCTACGAATTTCACTTCAGCTAGTTGTTGATTCTTGTTTCCTTCATCGCTTGGGAGATGCCAGATGGAGCAACCTTCCATGAAGTCGAGTCGTCCGAACCATTGGCCGTGAAGTTCACTACCATGTGGTATTCGAGCGACATGGCGAAGCAATGGTAGTCCAATGTGGTGTTCCACACCTATTACTTGCAGCTGAAGAGGGCCATTGAATCCTTCCCTCGCATGACGTCGAATACACTCCATGGGTTCAGGCCACTTGCGAATTTCTGCGCAGACAGGCACTTCATTTATATCACTGCGTGTGGGGACGAAAACAAGGAAGAGATCCAATCCTATTACAAACTCACGGAGGAAGATATGGAGGAAATAACCAAGGAATGGCCTGGAGAATTCCTTGTACCAGTCGAACAGACAAAACTCTTCGACCCTGATGTCATGGGGAGTCTTGTAGTCACCCAGGAAGAGTATGATGGACCCAGCAGCAAAAAGAAGAAAAAGAAAGAATAAGTGTAGGATATAAACAACGCATCGGAGGAAACTGCGCCTGATTCACCTAGAGGAGGAGGAGGTGACGAAGTGAACCAAGAAGAGAAAAAGGAAGAAGACAAGCAGGAACAAGGTGAAGTAACACCACCTAAGGACCCCCTACAGAGGCCGAGATGTCGAAGAAAAGGAAGGTTTCTCCAAATAAACCCTTAGCGCGGAAGAATTCACAAGCCAATAAGCCCCAGTTACAGAGTGTGCTCACAGTGGATGATATTGACCTCATCATCGCAGCTGTAGAAGACACTTCGAAGGATATTCTGCAATGAAAGGAAGCAAAGTAGGAGACAATGTATGAAAGGATCGAGGTAGTGATGAAAGGGGTACAACAAGCCCTCTATTTGAGTCACGCAATGTCTATTGTGTTGTCTTCATCAGAAGGTATAGAACAGGGAGATGAGCCTGCCCAACTACGCAGATTAGTAGATGCAACAGAGGCTCGCCTTCATCGTGTACAGGAAGAAAAAGAACAGGCCACAGAGGCCTTGAAGCAAGCAAATTAGGAAGCCCTAGAGCAACGTCGGGTTGCACAACAAGAGACAAATGACCTCCAGGAGAAGCTTGCAGAGGACAAAGAATAGATCGAGAAAGAAAAAGAACAGTTGCTCACAGAGCAGATGGGAGTTAAAGAAGCAGCCACTAGAGAACTTTGCTCTGTACCGGGCCTAGCACAGATGGAAGAAGAGACAGTGGAGAGACAAGTGGGGAAGCTCATTGAATCCATTCAACAACTTCAAGCAAGAGTAGCAGAACTGGAACTACAAGCAGTGCCAAGCACTCTGGAGGAAGTGCGAGATCAAAGGGAAGAAACTGCCAAGAGCACAGTCGAAAGAATCAAGGCATTGGCCTTATAATGCAAGCAACTAAGTAACCGAAGTGCACAAACCTATTAGAACCTTGCAGAAGACCTGAAACTGAGGACATTGGAGTCACAACGCCAAGAGACAAAGCAATGTAAGCATCGACAGTACAAGCACAGTTGAAGCTACTATTAATGGTAGAGAAGATGCAAAGGTCACAGGAGGTGCACATAGTTCAACAACAAGTCAATTCCATCTAGAGTAGAGTCATGGAAGTGACCCAGAGACTTCAGTCGGTTCAAGATGAAGACTGCACACATTTTGAAGAGATCGAAGGACAAGATGCATAGCTGGAACAAGTGGTCACCATGGTGGAACAACACTTGGAAGGACCTGTCACCGAGAAAGTCATTCAGGAGTTTGCCAAGCAGGAGGCTCTGGTGAAGCAGCAAGTCAAGGCAGATCAAGCCAAGCTCGAGTACGTCGAAGCAAAATTTCCCATATCAGAGTGACTCGGGACGAGTCACAGGTGAGTGTTAGGGGCTTGTTGGCCCTTGACCAAGTTTTGGAGAACCTTGGTCATGTTTGACCATTTTTGGAACTTCGACAGACTGGTTAAAGACGAAGCGCCCAGGAGAAGTGGAGATCACGGGATCTCTCCCCCTTTTGTGGGCTTTTTGGGTTTTAGGGTTGATGTAATGGGTATGGGATGTTGACCCATGGGTTTACCCATGTTTAGGCCCCTTTTGTAATGTATAAATAAGTAGCTACGTGATGTAAGAAAGAGTCAGTTGTAAGTTGATTGCTAAGTGTTGGAGTAAGACAGAAGTAGGATTTATGCATACTGTGTATTGATAACTTGCAGAGCTAAGTGCAAGTGATTGTAAGAAGGATCTATGTTGTCCCAAGCTCAGGGAAGGAGAATATGGCAAGGTGCGCACAGATCTCATGTCCTATGCGAAGTTGGATTTGTGGCTCTATGCATGTAAGAAGATCATGAGAAGATAATAAAGAAGAAGAAGAGTTGGTGGACGTAGCTCCACACTGGGGTGAACCACATATATCCTGTGTTGTTATGATTTGTGCAATATTGTTCATGATGTTTATGTAATTACTTGCTTAGTGCACTGTTCTTTATGTATTATAGTTAGATCTATGATGCTTAGTGCTATATATATGAATAAATGCTAGATCTACTCTGATGTTATGTGCTAAATTCTTAGATGTGCTTAATCTTGATTACTACTACGCTGATATGTAATTAGGGTTAATCTGCGAAGTGAATAAGAGTCATAAATTAATGCATGTTATTGGTTGAGTGCTCTGTTAGGTGTTGTAATCACAGATCTGTGTCCTAGACAGGTTGTAGACACTTGAGTCCTACAACCCCCCTACCTCTACCTCGGGTGAGACTTCATCTGCTTCGCAGGTGTTGCTGAAAGGGCCGGTAGTTAGGGTTTTGTTGGTGCGTTGTTGAAGCGTTGAACTCTGGGTCTTCCCCTGTGCCAACAGTCTTTGGTGCTATCTTGATCTAATGTTATCCTGAGAATCTGTCGGTGAATGAATAAGCTTCATGTCCTCCTAAATTCTGCAACACTTCATCTGTGAAGGGAGTAGGGAACGAGTCATGTAGGCATGCATCATTCAACTTCCTCAAGTCGACACATATTCTTATCCCCCCTTGTTTCTTCTCTTGAACTACCATTGGGATTACTCATTCTAATTCCTCTATAGGTTCTATGATTCCATCCTCTAACATCCTATTGATTTCGGCTTTGACTTTTTTCTTATATATGGATTTAGTCTGTATGGTTATTGTCTAATCGGCCTTGCCTCGGCGTTGAGTGGTATCTTCATTTCTCCTAGCTCTCCTGCTATGCATTTCATTTCTTTGAACATTGTTGGGAATAGGTTGTTGTACTCGCGCAGTAACTATGTTATGCTTTCCACTATTTGCTCATCCTAGTAGTCTCTAATGCTGGCCATTTTGGGGTTCTCAACTGTCCCAATGTTGACTTTCTTCACCTTGATTGGTGCAACAATGACTTATGATTCCAGAGGTGGACCTTCCACTTCTCTTTCACCTTCACCTTCCTCAATCTGAATATCGCGCGGGTCATCTTCATCTTTAAGTGTTGTGTCTATGTTTGGGTTCTCGTGCTCAAATGAGAAAGTGATTGTAAAATTATGTTGTAATATTGTCCAGCTCATATTTCCTCTACGCAGTTCCTAGTCCATATACCAATTTGTTGGGATGCCCTCTAATGTGTGAACAAAATGATGAGGCCAGTCCTTCGGTGGTCTCATTTTCCATAGCGCTCTGCACTTCTCCAAGTGTTCTGTTGGTGCCCCCTGTCCATCATATTTGTGTAGCTGGTTGCTTCCTTGTTCTATGCCAAACCTAAT
>ML777635.1:42146-65122 GCA_009831015.1 Picea engelmannii
ATATATTTTGTTATTCTTTAATTTTACAAACAAGTTTGTTAATTTAAGTAAATATGATATATTTTGTTATCTTTTCACTTAAATTTATGCTATATTATTTTAAAGATAATTGTATTAATTTAAATAAAATAACAAGAAATAAATTTTTACTTATATTATATTTAGTCATATTTTATATAAAATTAAAATAAATAAATTTGATAGATAATACATCTTAAATTTAATAAAATTATATTGTTTTGAATAACTGTGTTAAGATTTAGTTAATAAAATATGATAATATTATGCATAAGCTTACTAAATTTTATACAGAGAAACACAATTTTGAAAAAATAAATTAAAGTTAATGATTTCATGTGTATTGTGTTGATAAAGTTTCATATTTTAATATCACTTAATGTGTATCGAAATCATTTCAAAGTCTAATACCAAAATTATCAAGTTTTGTTCAAATTGATAACTTTAATGTCACAAGTTACCAATCATTTATTTATTTTTATAAATTTCATTAATGTGCAGTATAAATGGCAAGAATGTGTTGAATCTAATTCAACATGACACAACCTTGATCAAAATTTACTCTGCATTTTAGATCTATTTTGGATCAACTGGACAACTTTGTAATGCAACCAACATAGATCCATCTTAACTCTAGATCTATCAAGCTTACCGAGGGATCAAATCTATTGAGGTGCAAACATTTTTTAGAGTGCAAAACTTTACTAAAGGTTAAAGGTTCGCACACTTGAGGAAATGTTTAGACCTTGAGAGATTTAATCCATCTCAAAGCTTGGTAGATTCGGGGTTTAAGATGGATCTATGCTAATTCCATTCGTGGGTGGTCACACAAACTTTGTAGATCAACAACAATATGTATATCTATTTGTCGAAAATTAATCTGATCATTTGAAATTTATTCAGTTACAACAGTTTGTTGAAAATATAGAGAATATGAATCAAAAGTATAATTAATGAGTTACTCGAGGAATATGTTGAATATAAAATGTAACAATGTAGAATGACGAAAAATGTGATAATAACAAGAACATAGTAAATTACAAATATTTACATAGTGATCAATCTCAACCTTTCTTCTTCTTTTCTATTTTTCTAGGTTGAGCAAGTTTTTCACATTTATATATCTTAATATTATAATTGTTTTAATGTGCAAATACTAATAAATCACAAATGACCAAACAAAGTACATGACTTCACCTTTTTTTCCACAGAAAATTTCACTTTATATTATTTAAAATATAAACTATTTTGTTACATAGAACCCATCACTACCATGTCCAAAAGGTATATCTATTGGATATCTAATATCCAAACTATCTCCCCATCCCACAAAATATGTGAACTGACTAGCTAAAGGCCCTCTCAAATACTCCAAAAAGAGGCAGTTCCATAACAACAAACATTACATAGATAAATGACACTATATATCCCCACACCCCACAGCGAAACAAAAGCAACCCGGAGCCTAAAAGAGATTTATTGACAAAGGAGGACCCTCATGTTCCTCAACACACTGAAAATAAAAAAAATTCCCAGGTTGCATGTGAAGTGCTTGCTTTGATAGGTTGCCTGCTTCCGAGTTATCTTCCCTGTAGACATGATCAAAAGAGATGCTGAAAAAGTTTAATAAGATCAACCAACCTTTCCTTCCAACATTCCAAGGATATCACTTGAAGACGACCTTTATCACGTAGCCAATCAATAACAATCATCGAATCTCCCTTCACATGTAAATCAGTAATAAAAAGCCTTGAAGCAAGTGTCAGAAGAGCCCAAGCACCCAACAATTCGGCCCTTGTATTAGAGCTTGGGCCACAGTTTAATATCCACTTGAAGATGTAGTTGTCCCTTGTCCTAATTATACCTCCATCCCCACTATTGGATCCAGTGGCTTCAACGGCCCCATCAAACCAGCCAATAGCACCATCCACCTTGTCCATCATAACTTTGTTCCTCATAACCGGAGCTTGCATCTAGGTAGCATAAGAATCCACAGCTATGGACGCCTGGATAACCACTCTATATGCCGATGGTTTTCTATCTTCAAAAATAGCAAAGCTACGATCCATCCAAATATACTAGCAGACGAAAATAGGTAAGATAGATTGTCGAGCCCTTCCAGAAAACCAATTTTTAAAGCAATCTGTGATAGAGGATCCAGCGCAAGAACCCGATGAGTTCCTATGTGAATGAAAAGTTGTCCAAACTGTGCGCACAAAAGAACACTCCACAAACAACTGAAAGGATGATTCCAAATTCTGATTGCAAAGGACACACTAGCCTAGTCCATTGAAACCATGACGCTGAAGATTCTCCCACGTGAGAATTTTATTCTCCACCAATAGCCAAGTGAAAAGTTTTAGTTTCAGTGGACAGTTCCATGCCCAAAGATTCCTCTGCCACCCCTTTACTACCAAGCACTTCTTTCTTCTTTCAGTTGCCTCATATATATTTTTAACTATGATAAATCAGATGCGTTACCTCCCGACCATCTAAGTTCATCTGGTCGCTTGGAAAGAAGAATCCCATTTTGAATGAGTTCATTATGAAAACTCATCCACTCACATGCTAGTCAACCATCTAACCCCAAATAAACATTGGTATGCCACTTAGTTCCTGCTATACCTAGACACTGATCACGACTAGCCTGAAAGAGGTAATACACTCCTTTTTTATTTAATTCATGTATTAAATCATCTGATAGAATGGATTTCACACCCATACCCAATATGTAGTCCCTGGCAACCAAAATGGAATCCCTCGAACCTAGATACCATGCAATCCAATGAAACATAATATGCACCGATTTGAGTAAATACTTCCATACTTGAGAGCACCTTGTTGAAGGAACCGTGACCGTCCTAATCCATCCTGCAACCGAGAATGATCTGAGATACTTGTCTAAGATAACACGATGCCACAAACCTTCTTTCATTAACACTCTGCATAAAGTATTGGACACCATAGCCTTGCTGAAGCTATGAAGATTTCTCAAGCCCCACCCACCATACAGTTTTGGCCGAGCTAAAAGCTTCCAGTTGTAGAGATGGATACTTTTTTTTTTTCTAGATCCAGACCATAGGAAGATTAAACATCAACTGATGTAAATTATTCAGAATCGAAGTAGGTAAGTTCGATAAGGCTAGCCAATAGACTGGCTGGCTTTCCAACACTTCTTTAATTAAAACAAGACGGCTCTAAGAGACAACCAATGATTGCACCAATGGCTAATATACTTTTCAAATTTCTCTATGAGCCAATTCCAATCATCAGAATTATACCTGTCCATCTTTAGAAAGTAACCAAGATACTTAAAACCAGAAGCTAACTCAAGAAAATTAAAGTGAAAGAAAGGCTTATAGATATCCAACAGAGATGGTTGAATGCCATAATGAAGGAAATAAGTTTTCTGAACATTAATCACCAAACCTGATGCCCCACAGAAATTATACAATATTCTTTTTATCTCCAACCATTTTGGTAAAGAGGCTTTTGTCATGATAAGAATATCATCGACAAAAAGAAGATGGAGGACTTTAATAAACCTTGATACTTTTATACTTGTAATATTACCTTCTACTTGGCTAACTTTTAAAGCCAGACTCAAACCTTCCATAACAAGTATGAATAGCAGGGGAGACAATGGGCACCCTTGTCTTAGTGCCCTGCCATTGTTGAAAAAATCAGTAGGTTCACCATTAATTAAAATTGCATAAGTTGCAGAGATTACACATCCCATGATCCATCTTATCGTCGGTAGCCCAAATCCACATTGCAAAAGAACCAGCCGAAGGTAGTCCCAACTAACACAGTCATAGGCCTTCTTGAAATCAATCTTTAGGATTAAAGCTTGTAGTTTTTTCTCCTAGATACTATTTAGACATTCCTGAGCCATCCCGATGGCATCTATAATTTGTCTCCCCTTCAAAAAGCCGAATTGTTCCTCTGATAATGCACGTGATAGAATAGGCCTTATGTTCTTTGCAATAATTTTTGAAATAATTTTGAAACAGAAATTACAAAGTGCTATCGGGCGGAAGTCCCCAAAGGTGGTTGGACCATTGACCTTAGGAATTAAGGTGATGAAATTCGAGTTCAAGGATCTCTTTACTTCTCCCGACAGACGGGACTCCTCTACATCCTCCAACAAATCATTAGCTACCAAGTCAAAATAGTTGAGAAAAAACTCAACTGTCCAGACATCGGGACCGAGACTCCTGTCCTTTATGAATCCCTTAAGAAATTCTTTGATTTCCTTTGTAAAGAATGGGCTCTCAAGGGTGTTTACCTCCTCCTCAGTAATGATCCTTGGATATAGGCGAACAATGGCTATCTGATCTTCACAGGTAAGGTGATCAGATTCTTTAAAAAAGTTGCTAAAATGTCTGACTGCTTCACTCTTAATAGCCTCTTGCCCCCTATGAACCCGATCCATCTCATCCGTGACCTCCCACAGATGTTTTTATTTCTCCTGAAGCTGGAAAAGTGGTGAAAGTAAGTCGTATTTTTGTCACCGCACTTAAACCACGTATCCCTGCTCTTTTGATGCCAACGCTCTTCATCTGCTAACAACAATTTATTCCTTTCGATTTCCAAAACTTTAATGCGAGATGTAACATACCTACTATGGAAAAATGAAATTTTCGCTCTTTCTCAAGGGATAGAATCCTCGAATTCCTACGGGGGGCCTAGCGTAGGCTAGCTCTTCCCTTATCCACCTCCATGTGATCATTGGTTATGACCACAGACCAAGCCAAGAGGCGCCTTTCGCATTTCGCAACTCAGCGATGCAAGAGAGCCAAGTCTTTCGACTCATCAAACCCTGAAACCCAAAATCGTACCTTCGTTGAGATCAACGTCTGTGAATCTCCCCCTGATCTGATAGTCTTAACCGTATTGGGATTTCGGTAACCGAGAGTTCGAAATGCAAAAGAGTCGAGTCTTTCGACTCTTCAAACCCCGAAACCCGAAATCCTACCTTTGATGAGATTAACGGTTGCAAACCTCCCCCTGATCCGACAGTCCTGGCCGTATCGGGATTTTGGTAACCAGGAGTTCGAAATGCAAGAGAGTCTAGTCTTTCGACTCTTCAAACCCCGAAACCCGAAATCCTACCTTTGATGAGATCGACGGCTACGAACCTCCCCCTGATCCGATGGTCCTGGCCATATCAGGATTTTAGTAAACGGGAGTTTGAAATGAAAGAGAGTCGAGTCTTTCAACTCTTCAAATCCTGAAACCCGATACGTGAGTTCTTGTATGAGATCCAACGACCCTCGAGGATTTGGATCCAACGGTCCAGATCTTTTCGGAGTTTTGTGAATTGGGATTTCACGATGCAACGACTCCAAAACTCTTGTCACTCCAATCCCCGAATTTTGATATGGGAATTCGTGTAGGATATCAACGACCCTCGTTGATCTGGATCTGACGATCACTATCCCTCCTGAGCTTAGGAGCGTTGAAAGACACTCAGTCTTAATCCCTTTGCTGTTCTACAAGATCCAATGGCTCACAGGATTTCAGAGCTTTCCCCGAACTCTGACCGCTCACCACGCGTCTCCTCCGATGGACGGTCCAGATCCTTTCGAAGTTTCATGAACCGGGATTTTGCGACTTGCGAAGACGAGGGGTCTTTCCCTTTGGTTTTCCCGGGTGCCGAAACGTCGAAACGCCGAAACCTATTCACGCTAAGCTGATTCGGGGTTTCATATATCGGGATTTCACGACTTGCGAAGACGAGGGGTCTTTCCCTTTGGTTTCCCGGGTGCCGAAACGCCGAAACCTATTCACGCTAAGCTAATTCGGGGTTTCGTATACTAGGATTTCACGACTTGCGAAGACGAGGGGTCTTGCCCTTTGGTTTCCTGGGTGCCGAAACACCAAAACCCCTTCACGCTAAACTAATGGTCTAGATCACCCATGGATCAATGACCACGATCACGTCACGATTTCGTGAATCGTGAGTTCGTGCAGTCCTACCCTTTGACCACTCCAAGTCGCGGGTCAGCGAAATGCTACCCGACTGCCACGTGTCCTATGCCGATGGACAGTTTTGAATACTTCAGGACTTTCAGGACGTTTCCAAGTCTACTCTCCTGCCTGTGCAAAGGTTAAGATCGACGGGCAATAGAGCTCTGATAGATCCTTCAGAGGGTTCTTGAGTAAATTATCCCTAGGCTTGGTGACCTGACTAAAAAGCCTTCCTAAATTGTCGAGCTATAAACTCTGTGGTAGGGGTAAAGTAAACTCGTGGGTTTACTATCATGGTAGTCCTTTCAAGGAACGCACTCTGGCTTTGGAATGCGAGGAAACTTCTCGGGAGAAGGTGCCTTCGGGAAATTAAACCAGGGCATAGCGCGAGTCAAGTAGATGGGACAATTCTCAAGGGAACAGACTCATATTCTGAACTTATTCATTCTGTACATAAACCGATTATGACTATATAAGTATAAGCATGCACCCATTATTTCAAATCAAAACACAAGGCAAACACTTCTATACAGAAACCATTTATGAGCGTATAAAACATGAGCATGCATTCATGATATGCAATTCAAAATACAAGACATAACACTTATCAGAAAACACCAGGCGTGATGCGACTGCTGAGAGGGGTGCTCGTTTCCACCCAACTGTAGGCTCGGTGAATCCAGACGGATTTACCACTAGCCACCCCCGAGCTAGACCACGATGCTTGGAGATTCAGTCTCCTACTTCCAGCTCAACAGAAGTCAAGAACGAAGGTTACTCCCCTTCTCCTTTGTTCATGACTCTCTGTATTTCCAGAGTTCCTTCGGTTTCTCTTCNTCTTGCCTTTTTTGCAAGATTGTGTGTGGCACGAATTCCCCCATCTGTGGTCAGGTTTGAGAGCTTCTACAGATGGGCGGTTCACCCCCATCCCCTCATTAACTGTTGAGGAGCCTCCCCACCTACCATCCTAGCAGGTAATTCATTCCAGGGTCAGAGAGCTACTTTGGTCTTTGAGCAAGTAAAGACTAGTACGGTATTGGTTCGGTGGAAGTTAACGCCACCATTGCAGGTTCCTTCCACCACCTTTCATTAGCTATCATGGTCTTTTTCAGCACATCCCCCTCCCAACAATCATACAACACATATTCATAACATTTATTTACATTCATTGACCTTTTATACAAAGGTCCGTCAAATCAAACATTCACATCTTTGAGTTTGCCATAGTTCTTGGCCAATATAGTTATTTTTACAGATTGGGGGAAATAGGGTGTTACAATTCCCTCCCCCTTAAAGGAACATCGTCCTCGATGTTCTATCTATCAATATGGCATGTACGTACAGAAGTAAAAAAAATCGGATATGCCTATTTCATGGCATCTTCCATTTCCCACGTAGCCTCACCTAGGCCAAAATGTTTCCACTGCACCTTGACTTGTACAATGGTTCGGTTCCTGAGTGGGGTTTCCTTTATGTCCAATATGCATTGAGGTTCTGGCAGGAATTCTCCCTCCGGTTCCACCTGGATCACAAACCAGTCAATTATATGATTAGAATCGTGTACATATTTATTCAATAATGAAACATGGAAAACATTATGTGCTTTTATTGTGGGAGGAAGTGCTAGCCTATAGGCCACAGGTCCTACTCTATCTAGAACTTCAAAGGGTCCACAATATCGAGGTGCCAACTTGGCACAAGCTCCCATCCTCAGGGAACTCTTCCTAGGCCTAACTCTGAGATATACGTGGTATCCCGCCTTGAACTCTCTTGGAGTTCTCTTTCGGTCGGCGTAACTTTTATGTCTGTTCTGAGTGACCTTTAGATTTTGTTTTATCTGAATCACTTGTTGTTCCATTTCTTTCAACATGTCGGGTCCAATAGTAATTCTATTTATGGGATTAATCCAACTGACTGGAGTGTTGCATGACCTACCATAGAGGACTTCAAAAGGACTCGTCTTCAGGGATTCTTGGTAGCCGTTGTTGTAGGCGAATTCCACCAGTGGCAGGTAATCTTCCCACTTTTTGGGTTGATGCATTACATGCATCCTTAGCATGTCTTCTAATATTTGGTTCACTCTTTCCRTCTGTCCATYGGTTTGAGGAWGATAGGCTGTGCTAAACAGTAATTTGGTCTCCAGACCAACCATCAAGGATTTCCAAAAGTTGGAAGTAAATTTTGTGTCTCTGTCAGACACGATCTCTTTAGGCATACCATGTAGTCTGAATATCTCCTTCATGAATACGTTGGCGATGTCTATTTCCTTACAAATCAACTTGACGGGGATAAAATGAGCGGACTTGCTCAATTTATCCACCACTACCATGATGGTGTCATTCTATTTGGTCGAGGTTGGTAATCCAGTGATGAAATCCATAGAGATGGTTTCCCATTTCCATTCTGGGATTGGTAGAGGTTGTAATAATCCTGCTAGGTGTCGGTGTTCTGCTTTAACCTGTTGGCACTCTATGCATTTGGCTAAGTACTTAGCTATGTCTTTCTTCAATCCAGGCCAATATAATTGTTTCTTGGTGGCCGTGATTATCTTCTGGTATCCTGGATGACCAATATACAGTCTTTTATGTAGTTCATCCATTATGAACCTCTTCAAGTCATCACAATCTGGAATATACAATCTGTTTCTGTAAGTTAGCAGACCTCCATCTATAATCTAGTAGCCTTCATACTTTATCCGTATGGGTTCTTGCTCTAGGTACGAGGTCACAGTCTGGAAGAATGTGTCTATTTCTTGTGCATTCCTGACTCTTTCCTTGACATCTGTCTCGTAGGTTGATGCAGGAGCATCGCCAGCACATCAAGCGAGCCAGCGTGGAAGCGGAGGACAGCTGGACAAGCCAGCACAAATTTTTGAAAATGCTTTGGAAATGTTGCATGATCTTAAATGACTCATTTAAGAGATGGTGCACTTGTATATTGTAATGGACCTTGAGCGGATAGCTCCTGTCCTTTAGTAGATAGACGACATTTAATATAGTTAATGCTGGTAGATAGGAATTTAATTCTATATTTGATAGCTTTAGAACGCAAGAGGGAAACGAGATATAGACACCCTCATTGTATCATTGTAACATGAGCTTGAGCAAGATTATTGAGGAAGCAGAAGAGCATGCAGAGAAATGTATGAAGAACACCCATGTACAGACATTTGAATTAATAAAAGAAAGCTTTGATTCAAATTCATGGTTTTGTGTTGTTTCTCTGCGTATTGATGTTATGCTCTTGAATGTTTACTTCCAGTTATACATTTTATTTTATATGCTGTGTATGTGATTTCATGTCTGAATAGAAGTCTGAGAGAGTGAGTGAATGAGTTTCAATTGTTTCTTTATTTGAGCTTGAGGATTCTTGCAAGGAGTGCAGTCGAATTCTCCGCAAGGAGTGCATTGACAGGAGGGTTCAGGTAGAGATAGATTTTGTTCTCATTCGTCTCAGAGGTGCAGTTAGGCACAGTGCTATTCAAGGAGTGCGTAGGCTAGGTAAATGTCTCAGGGTTGCGAACCTGAGTGAAGTGTTAAAAGACTACTTCTACAAGGTGTGCGCAGAGTCGAAAGAGACTTCAACACTTAGGCAGTTGTTGAAGGGTTTCCGCAAGGAGTGCATGCAAGAATTTTCTCAGAGGACTTGCGAGTTGTGGAAATATCTCAGGAAGGATAGGCCTTCGAGTTCATCGAAGGACAGCTCAGACAAGTTGCGACTTGAAGTTGCGAGGGTGTTGCGGGTTTACGAGCAGGCAACGAGTCTCGTGGAGAGACACTTAGTCATTTCGGGGATTTCCATCAGGAAGAGTGGACGGACGAAATTCTCCGAGGAGAATTCGTGAAGTTCTGAGCGCTATTAGATCTTCCAGAGGTGCAAGGAGCTTATGGCGAGAACGTCCAAAGGGTTCCAATCTCAAGAGAGGTGGAGCCGTTGATCAGGACCACGAGGGTCGTCAGATTTACGCATGATATCATGTATCGGGGATTCACGAGTCGAAGCTCCAAGTTGTTGGAACGAGGATTGCGATATCGCGATCCGTGATATCCCGACGGACCCATAACTGTCCATCATTTGGGACGCGTGTCAGGAAATTCCGAGGAGTCGGGGTTCGGAGCATCGGAGATTTCAGAGGTAAGAAATTCTTGCAGTTTGGAATCGCGAAATGCGATATCCCGACGAGAAAAGGATAGTGGGGCCACAGGAGTCAGTGGAGGACAGGTGGCACGCATATCGGAGTTCAGGGAATGCAAAGTCTCGAAACATAGGACATTAGGATTCGCGATCCCGTGAATTCCGAAATGCCGATGGAGTAAAGGCATAGAAAAGTCAGCCCACACGTGTGCGTCAAAGTTTCGGCGTGTCGGGTATTGGGAGTCGGGGAACCAAGGTGTTCGATATCGCGAGTGGAGAAACCGTGATAAGGGAATTCTTGATAGAGGAAAGACAGAAAGTCAGCGATTGACTGGCCATCGGGTCTCGGGGATTCGAGAGCCCAGTGATCGACAGTGAACTTGCGAAACTGCGAGTTCCGATCCTCCGATAAGTAAAGAAAGGGGGATCATGCAGAAGAGAATCTGTGGGGTGTAGATTTCCCAATAGGGAAATAGAAGAACCTTGGTGTTCTTCGGACCAAGAGAGGAGAAGATCCTGTGTGTGCACATGGACCTTCCGACCTGCGGGTAGTGAAGGGGCTGCGTTGCCGTCAGTTTGGTATCAGAGCAGGAATATCACTTTGCTTTCTGTAGCAGAGAAGGAGAATTCACCATGCCACTGAGGATAGAAAGGAAATCACCTAATCCAAAGGATAGGGAGGTACGAAGAAGAGGCAGGTAGGTAATAAATCCAGAAATGGAGAGACATATGAGAGATCTCCGAGCAAGACTCGAAGACATGGAGACAACGCAGAGACACACTGCTAGTGCGGGGGATCTCAGTGATTCCGATAGCGAGATTGAGGCTGAACGAGAAGAAGAAGTTGCAGCTGAAGATGCAACAAACGAGCGTCTAATCAAAGCTATTGCGTGGATGGGTGCAAAGCCAAAAATGGACATTCCAGTTTATGAGGGAAATTTGGATGCAGAAGAGATTTTGGATTGGATCCGAGCTCTTGACACCTACTTCGATTATGAAGATGTTGAAGAGGATAAGAAGGTCAGACATGCTGTCACATGCTTGAAAGGACATGCAACATTATGGTGGGACGAGCTACAATCAGATAGACGCTGCAAAGGTAAGCATAAAATCAAGAGTTGGAATTGAATGATTACAAAGATGAAGGAAAAGTTCATCCCAAGAGACTACCAAATTACTCTGTTCAGGAGGATGCAGAACCTGAGACAGAAGATGATGACAGTGAAAGAATACACTAAGGAATTATATCGACTGAACATCAGGGCAGGTCATCGGGAGAGCGATGATGAGAAGGTTACCAAATATCTGAATGGTCTGAGATACGACATTCAGGATGAATTAAGCATGGTAACCATCAGAACAGTGGAGGATTCTTATCAGATGGCTCTGAAAGCTGAGGAGAAGCTAAGCCGTAAGCAAGGTCAGCGGGGCCGAGGTAGAAGTCAGCCTAGAGGCAAAGCAGTTGCCCAGGAGAAATACCAGAAGCCCAAGGAGGAATGGAAGAAACCTCAGGGTAAATATGAAAGAGGTGGGACCTCACAAAGAGGGCCACATGTTGAACAGAGAGGGCAGCATATAGAGCAGAGTGGAGGATATGTTGATGGCAATACTTTTCCTCATACTAGAGGTCGAGGCAGAGGAAGAGGTGGAGTAATTACATGCTTCACATGTGGAAAGAATGGGCACAAGTCTTATGAGTGTCCAGAGAAAAAGAAGGATGGAAGGGAAGCTCACATCGCCGAAGCGCAGAAGCGGGATGTTGAGGCCGAAGACACAGAAGGAAGAAGGTCACTGATGATGCGTAAATCTCTCTTAACACCTGGGAAGGAGGTGGAGGACTCAACCCAAAGGACCAGACTTTTCAGAACAACTTGCAAGACCAAGGATAGGGTGTGCAAGGTTATCGTGGACAGCGGTAGCATAGATAATCTCGTTTCAACCGAGATGGTGGAAAAGATGGGGCTGAAGACAATTGATCACCCAAGTCCATACAAGGTTTCATGGCTATAGAAGGGACATCAGGTAAGTGTCACTAAACAGTGTTTAGTTGAATTCAAGATAGGAGGGTATAATGATGAATTACTCTGTGATGTTATTCCTATGGATGTATGTCATTTATTGCTGGGTAGACCATGGCAATATGACAGAAATGTGGTTCATGATGGGAGAATGAACACATATATCCTAGAAAAGAATGGAAGAACCCATATGTTTCTTTCGATAAAGGATAAGGAAGTGAAGCCGAAAGTAAGCAACACAGTACTTCTCATGAGTGGGAAGGAGCTTCTTACAGAGGTGAAGAAGAAAGAAGATCCACAATTCTTTGTAGTTAGGAAGCCGAGGATTGTTCTGACTAGCACAAGAGTGGATGATTTACCAAATGAGGTTCAGGAAATGCTGGAAGAGTTCGTTGACATCATAGTGGATGAATTACCTCATTCGTTGCCACCGATGAGGAGTGTGAGTCATCACATTGATCTCATACCAGGAGCCAGTTTACCGAACAAAGCCGCGTACAGGTTGATGCCGCAAGAAAATGAAGAGGTCAAAAGGCAAGTCCAGGATTTATTGGACAAGGGATTGGTGAGGGAAAGCTTGAGTCAGTGTGCTATTCCAACAGTACTCAGTCCGAAGAAAGACGGAGGCTGGAGGATGTGTACTGACTCGAGGGCGATCAACAAGATAACCATCAGTTGCAAATTTCCATTACCCAGAATGGATGATCTGATGGATTGCTTGAGCAGAGAACAATATTTTTCAAAGATTGATCTAAAGAGCGGATATCACCAGATTCGCATGAGAGAGGGTGATGAATGGAAAACAGCCTTCAAAACCAACGAAGGACTGTATGAATGGCTTGTTATGCCGTTTGGCTTGACGAATGCACAAGTACCTTTATGAGGTTAATGAATGAAGTCCTGAGGGAGTTCATCAGGAAGTTTGTCATTGTGTACCTGGATGACATACTGATTTACAGTAAATCAGTGGCTGAACATTTGAAGCATTTGGCTATAGTGATGAGGAAACTACAGTAGGAGAAGCCGTTGATTAATATGAAGAAGTCCTCATTTACTTGGGTTTTGTTATTTCGGCGAATGAGTTGAGGATGGATCCAGATAAAGTGGAAGTGATCAAGAATTGGCCATCATCGAAGAATTTCTTCGAGGTGAGAAGTTTCCATGGTTTAGCTAGTTTCTATCGGAAATTCATCAGGAATTTCAGTGGGATCAATGCAACGATGATGGATACAGTGAGGAAGCAGCATAAGTATTTTCACTGGATAGCAGAGGCTGAGAAGAGCTTCAATCTATTGAAGCAAAAGATCACAGAACAACCGGTTTTGGTGTTATCAGATTTCCTGAAGACATTTCAAGTGAAATGTGACGCAAGTGGGTTTGCCATAGGAGCAGTCTTGAGTCAGGAAGACAGACCGATTGCATATTTCAGTGAGAAGATGGATGAGGCAAAACTAAAATACTCCACGTATGATAAAGAATTCTATGCTATCATACAGGCATTAAAGAAGTGGAGGCATTACTTGATCCCAAAAGAATTCGTATTGTACAGTGATAACCATGCACTGCAGTTTGTGACTCAACAGGGGAAGTTGAATCAGAAACATTCTAAATGGGTAGAGTATATGCAGAATTTCACGTTCATGGTTAAGCATATTTTGGGTACTGCCAACAAAGTGGATGATGCTTTGAGCAGGAAATGTTTGCTGATGCAGGAATTCAAAGTCCGGATGCTAGGCTTTGATGATCTTAAAGATATGTATGCAGCTGATCAAGATTTCAGAGAAGCGTATGAAGCAGCTGAGAATCCAGTTCTCAGAGACAGAAACCCTTGGATAGACTACATGATCCAGGAGGGATTGTTGTTCAGAGGCAATCAATTGTGCATTCCGAAATGCTCCATGAGGGAGAACTTGTTAAAGGAAAAGCACAGTGGTGGATTGATAGGACATTTTGGCCATGACAAAACATTCGCGAAGCTGAATGAGTCATATTTTTGGCCGGGTATGTGAGAAGATGTCAAGAGATTCATAGACAGATGTAGAATTTGCCAGCATTCGAAGGGAAGGAAGCAGAATGCAGGATTCTATCAGCCATTACCCATACCAGAGAGGCCATGGGAAGCGGTAAGCATGGATTTTGTATTGGGTTTGCCAAGAACACAAAGAGGTGTTAATTCAATCTTTGTGATAGTGGATAGGCTTTCTAAAATGGCACACTTCATCCCATGCCAGAAGACCAGTGATGCGACGCACATCGCAAATTTGTTCTTCAAAGAGGTCATTCGACTTCATGGATTGCTGAGAAGCATAGTTTCAGATAGAGACACAAAATTCATAGGGAATTTTTGGAGGACCTTATGGAAGAAGATGAGGACTAATTTGATGTTTAGTTCATCTTATCATCCTCAGACGGATGGACAAACAGAAGTGGTCAACAGAAGTCTAGGAGATTTGCTGAGAAGCTTGGTAACAGAGCACCACAACAGTTGGGACAATGTATTGCCACAGGCAGAGTTTGCATACAATGACTCTGTGAATCGGAGCATAGGCCGAAGCCCATTTTAAATTGTATATGGGATGCAGCCAAGAGGATTTTATGAACTGAGGGATTCAGAACAGACTGCTACTAGCAGCGCTAGTGCAGAAGAATTCACTGTGGCGATGAAAGAACTTCACAGCCAGGTGAAGGAGCGACTGCTAAAATCAAGCCAGGACTACAAGTGCAGAGAAAATCAACATCGGAGACAACATCAGTTTGAAATTGGTGATCTGGTTCTGACACATTTAAAGAAGGAAAGTTTCTCGAGGGGAAAATACAATAAGTTAAAGATGAAGAAAATCGGACCATGCAAGGTCTTGAGAAAATTCGGAGAAAATGCTTATGAGATTGAGTTACCGGATGGGATCGGAATATCTTCGATATTCAATGTTGCAGATTTATACCCATACAAAGCTGGAGAAGCAGAGACTGGAATAGAGGAACCAGTGATCTAGTGGATGAAACAGATGCCAGTCATAGAGAAACCGCAGATGGAATGCATACTGGACAAGAGAGTGGGTAAGAAGACCCGAGGGAAGGAATACTTCGAGTATCTGGTCAAATGGAAGGGCCACCCAGTGGAAGATGCCAGCTGGGAGACTGAAGCAGAAATACAAAAGCATGGATGGACTGTGCAGGTGCTCATGGACAGGAGCCCATGAAAGTTTTCAAGCCGAGGAGTATGATGCAGGAGCATCACCAGCACATCAAGCGAGCCAGTGCGGAAGCGGAGGACAGTTGGACAAGCCAGCACAAATTTTTGAAAATGCTTTGGAATTGTTGTGTGATCTTAAATGACTCATTTAAGAGATGGCGCACTTGTATATTGTAATGGACCTTCAGCGGATAGCTCTCGTCCTTTAGTAGATAGATGGCATTTAATATAGTTAATGCTGGTAGATAGGAATTTAATTCTAGATTTGATAGCTTTAGAACGTAAGAGGGAAACAGGATATAGACACCCTCATTGTATCATTGTAGCATGAGCCTGAGAAAGATTATTGAGGAAGCAAAAGAGCATGCAGAGAACTGTATGAAGAACACCCATGTACAGACATTTGAATTAATAAAAGAAAGCTTTGATTCAAATTCATGGTTTTGTGTTGTTTCTCTGCGTATTGATGTTATGCTCTTGAATGTTTACTTCCAGCTATACATTTGCTTTTATATGAAGTGTATGTGATTTCATGTCTGAATAGAAGTCTTAGAGAGTGAGTGAATGAGTTTCAATTGTTTCTTTATTTGAGCCTGAGGATTCCTACAAGGAGTGCAGTTGAATTGTCCGCAAGGAGTGCGTTGATAGGAGGGTTCAGGTAGAGATAACTTTTGTTCTCATTCGTCTCAGAGGTGCAGTTAGGCACAGTGCTGTGCAAGGAGTGCATAGGCTAGGTAAAAGTATTAGGGTTGCGAACCTGAGTGAAGTGTTAAAAAACTACTGCTACAAGGTGTGCGCAGAGTCGAAAGAGACTTCAACACTTAGGCAATTGTTGAAGGGTTGCCGCAAGGAGTGCGTGCAAGAAGTTTCTCAGAGGACTTGAGAGTCATGGAAATATCTCAGGAAGGATAGGCCTTCGAGTTCGTCGAAGGACATCTCAGACAAGTTGCGACTTGAAGTTGCGAGGGCATTGCGGTTTTATGAGTAGGCAATGAGTCTTGTGGAGAGACACTTAGTCATTTCGGGGATTTCCATTAGGAAGAGTGGACAGACGAAATTATCCGAGGAGAATTCATGAAGTTTCGAGGGCCGTTAGATCTTGCGGAGGTGCAAGGAGCTTACGGAGAGAACGTCCAAAGGGGTCCAAGCTCAGGAGAGGCAGAGCCGTTGATCAGGACCACGAGGGTCGTCAAATTTACGTATGATATTGTGTATCGGGGATTCATGAGTCAAAGCTCCAAGTTGTTGGAATGAGGATTGCGATATCACGATCCGTGATATCCCGACGGAACCATAACCATCCATCGTTTGGGACGCGTGTCAGGAAATTCCGAGGAGTCAGGGTTCAGAGCATCGGATATTTTGGAGGTAAGAAATTCTTGCAGCTTGGAAGCGCGAAACATGATATCTCGACAAGAAAAGGACAGTGGGGCCACAAGAGTTAGTGGAGGACGGGTGGCATGCATATCGGAGTTCGGGGAATGCAAAGTCCCGAAACATAGGACATTAGGATTCGCGATCCCGCGAATTCCAAAATGCCGATGGAGTAAAGGTGTGGAAAAGTCAGCCCACACGTGTGTGTCAAAGTTTCGGCGCGTTGGGTATCGGGAGTCAGGGAACCAAGGTGTTCATTATCGCGAGTGGCGAAACCGCGATAAGGGAATTCCCGATAGAGGAAAGAGAGAAAGTCAGCGATTGACTGGCCATCGGGTCTCGGGGATTCGGGAGCCCAGTGATCGATAGTGAACTTGTGAAGCTGCGAGTTCCGATCCTCTGATAAGTAAAGAAAGGGGGATCGCGCAGAAGAGAATCTGTGGGGTGCAGATTTCCCGATAGGGAAATAGAAGAACCTTGGTGTTCTTCGGGCCAAGAGAGGAGAATATCCTGTGTGTGTGAGCGTGGACCTTCCGACCTACGGGTAGTGAAGGGGCTGCGTTGTCATCATAGGTGCTCACCACTGCCAGGTGAATTGTTTTCATACTTTTTCTAAGGGCATCAGCCACCTTATTTTCCTTTCCTTTAATATGTTTGATTTTGTTACACCTCAATATTTCTCACTTCGATAAGTGTCGCATGTCATTCACAAGTGTTGCATGATCCTCTCAACTGTCACAAGTGTCGCATGTCATTCACAAGTGTCGCAAACATCAAACAAAGCATACTGCCATGATGACAACACCAAGAAGACATCTAGAATAACTCAGACACTTGATTTAGAGGCGGAGGAATGATTAACTGAAGACAAGGAACTCTTATCACCTAAAAGGAGCCCTTAAAACAGGGTTTTGAAGGAGAGTGCTCCCCTATGGCATCCTTAGGAGTGCTGGCGCTCCCCCACAAGCTACTGGGGAGTGTTATAACAACAAACCACCTCTCTGAAGGAGCGCTACCCATCCTTAGAGCGTTGGCGCTCCCCTTGAACCTCCTAGGGAGCGTTATAGTGCCCTGATGCCCCTTTTGAGGGAGCGCTATCTAATTTGAGGCAGTGGTTGGCCCGTTGAGGAGAATAAGGGGAGGATCTCTCAAGTTTAGAAGGTAGTTTCATTCAAATTCTCGGTTCCATCAGGAGATCCCTGATCTAAGGAGGGGATTCCTCAACTTATTCTAAAGATAACTCAAGAGGTTAAGCTTCTCTTAACCTATATAAGCAGGCTCTATGATGGTGAAAAAGGGGGAAGAATTGCTAGCATGAAACCTATGATCTCATAGGAAACACACAGTCAGCCAAAGGAGAGTGATCAATGAAGTTGCTATCATCCAGGTCGTGGATCTTTCGAGCAAGGGTTAGACAAAGGGGACTTGACGAAGTTGTCGCATTCACATCTACGATTGTAAGTACCGTTGTTGTTATTCTCATTAATATGACACGCTTGGTCTGTTTCTTTCCAGTTTGTGTCTGATCTTACATGAATTTATCGTTGATAGATAGATCTATTTTCAAGATAATATCAATAGAGTAGGAAGTGGTCGTACTTTGTTTGTCTACAGGAATCATCGAGGAGCGAGAGTTTGGAGCTTGACTCGGAGTGTGCAGGGACAAACGCTGATAAAGAGGTACTTCTGTTCTCCTTCGTCCTCATGCATTAGTTTGTATAGATTTGAAAGGAAGTCAGTGTCCACGTTAAGAAATTTCTGTCTTAGAGTTTAGGGTCTAGCTCTTTGAGTCAATCTACCTGTCCGCAGGAAGATTTTCCTACAACAGAAACTGGCGACTCCACTGGGGAGTCCTCAAATCGAATTTTTTTTTTTTTATTTCTCCTCATAGAACTTGTCTTACTCCTTGATTTTTTTCAGACCTGGTTCACCCTCTTTTGATTGATTTCATGAGCTGATTGACTCCCTACCCCATCACACTCAACTTGATTGTCGAGACTGAACTGCAATTTTTGGATTTTTAACACTTTTAGGAGCTTTTTGAACCCGGCGCCCCTGTCCCTGTGTTAGCAGAGCGCCAACACTCCCTGAGTGCCTTACACAGAGCTCTATAAGGCTCCTTTCCCTTGACAATAGAGCGCCAGCCCTCTTTTGGCCAAAAAGCCTTCCAGAATTTCTTTTTGCAGGGTTTTACCTTTGTGTTTCTCTTGCTGGGTCACCTTGTGAGTCTATGCTTGTTCCTTTCCAACTTTGACATCTGTCTTTTTGAAGAACAAACATCTTGCTGTTTGGATTTTGTAGCCTTCTTCACTATTGTTGTTGAGTTTTTTTGTTGTTTGGAGTTTGAAACCCATGCATTGTCTTTCTCTCCTTTTTGACTGAGCGAAAAACTCTGGTGAAGGTCATCAGAGGCCTACGGATCTTTTCATTTGGTTTTAGTTAAGGTCATTGTTCTTCGACATTTCTTTTGGTGTGAAGTTCTTGATTTTTCCTTGATTGTTTCTTTTCTTTCGCTTCTTGTTTTGATCACAACGAGAGGGTGTATTGTTTGTACGAATCTTGCTTGTGTTGGTCTGATTTTCATTCATCCAAAAAGATGATTAGCAAGATGAGCATTGTTTTGAATTAATCATTATTCATATACAAACAATAAAGAAGCATCTTCATAATTGATTGTGCATATTAGAAGGTATCTCAAAAGTTTTAGCATCACATCAGGATTTGATTGAAGAAAATTTGTTTGAGGACATTTCTTATTAGTGCTTATTAGTGAAAGGAACTCTCTCTCTCCCTTAGATAGATGTTCATTGAAAAGAAATGATTGCTTATCATCTTTGATGCATTTTTGGGACTGAGTCATAATTCCATTCGTTTCACTTCCATGCACCCCTTTTGAGTAAAGAACAACTATAAAATGAATGCTAATTAAAAATTATCTAGAACTTTTTCTTTTCTAGGATGCTCCACCAAGAGTAGACTAGGCTTAGTACTTTGGATTAGGCTGTGAGCATAACTCTCCAAAGTTTCCAAAACAAACATTAGCATCCTGAGTTAGGGAGAGTCAAATCCAATTATTGTATAAGTCTGCCTGGGATCCCCCTCTCACACAGGGGTTACGCATGAGGTCACATTCGGGTGAGCTACGGAGATTATCCCTCTGTGGTTTAATTGATTGTGGTGGTCAGATCGTATTATGGGGATCGCTTAAAGGTAAATCCACAATTACTGTGTGGAAGCCTTTTAGTTGATTTCGGGCTAGATACCCTACCCGTACGTTCGGATCGGACTGTCGACTGTACCCGCCCAGGGGCTGACTGCGAATTAGTAACCTTAGTGGCCATAATATTTAGGATCTTACACAAGGTGATAGTGAAGGGAAGTCTCACTGTACCTGGAGTAGACATTGGTCAAACTCACTCAGGCTCCTTGGAGGGTAAATCCATAATTACTGCGTGGAAGCTTGCACCAAGGCGTAAGTCCGTTAAGCAGGTCGCCATTGTAACTATTCCACCACATCCCTGCACCTTCTCAACTTGATCATGCGACGTTGGATTTCATCACCAACTAGTACGGTCATCGAAAGAAGGTCCTGTTTGCTTGGTTTTGATTCTTAGATTCTATTAGTGTATGCTGTTTCTTTTCGGTAGTTGGCCATAGATCTTTTTCGTCGACTCTTTTTCGCCAACATCGACCCTCCACGCCGTTCGTGGAGGCTACAAGGACTTCCTCCAGAAAATATGGAAGGGAACACCCCTTTACCCCCTCATTCTATGGAGGAATCTCCTCAACAGAGCAAGGTTCAAGATACTACAACTTCCCAAGAAGAAGTTCCCACTCCTTTAGAAAATTTTCGAATTGTTTAAGAGTCTTCGGAAGCTTTCCGCATTCCGAAGGGATATGAACGACGTGTCCTCCAATTGAATTCAGTTGGTGAATTTGTCATCGTCAATCCTTCTGACATTCCGGCTGGGTCTCGTTCAAACCCTTTAGTCGATGACCCCTTTTGGACCGCAGACATTGTTCGAAGTCCACCGCGCATGGTGCGGGATATTTATGGAACAAGCATGGGTGATGACGCACCTATCGCCTACATCGTACCCCTAAACCATTTTATTGGTACCACCATTTTTACGGCCACACCATCTGTTGGTCCAAACACATCATCTGTTGGCCCAAGGTCTACTTTTCCTCTCCAGATGACCCATTCTACAATGGTCCCTCACATTTCGACCATTCCCGTCGGTAACGCAGTGGTTAGCCAAGCTGTTATTGGCACACCAGTAACACCAAGGCCTACATCATCACTCCCTTTTGGGTACAGAGCACTGAATTTTTCCACTACCACTACTACCCAAGTTATGCCGGGAAGTTCCATACCTATACAACAACTCGGAGGGACCGGTCTTGGTGGTCTTAACCCATTCGGCAGTACCGGTCAGTCATTTGCGTCTGGTTCTCAAATCCTGGGAACTCTACCTCAAGCTGGGGGGCATCCTCCCACCGGAGGACAACTTCCATTTGGGGGGCACCCCCATGCTGGGGGGCAGCCTCAATCCGGAGCCTACCATCAACCATATGGACAAAATGTGTCTGCCACGCCTAATCTGTCGAACATCCCTTTTCCAGGAAATCCACAGTTCTTGGCAAGACACAATTCTCAAGCTCCACAACAACCCCCTTATGGAAAAACATCAAATCCAGCTTATAATCCTCAAAACCCATCCGGTTATCCTTCGCTCGCACATGTTTCTCAAAACACCTCAAATCCTGTGTACCCTGGTCAACACCAACCTCATACAAGAGGGCCCACTAGTTACAATTATCCGCATAAACCAGTGTATGGCCCTACTGGTGTCCCCATGCCACACCATCATTACCCATAGGTTAACCGACAACTACCTTTTCTAGCTACCTTGGACCTTCCAGACTTGTCTCGGTTAACGAATGATCCTATTTATCATTCTCCAGTTTGGCCATCTATTCCAGCTAAACTTCCTTCTGATATCCCAAATTTGATGGAAAGTCCAGAGAAGACCCAAACAACCACATCATGACTTTCCATTTTTTTTGTTCATCCAACTCCCTCATGGACGATTCTATATGTTTGTGTCTTTTTCAAAGAACGCTTACGGGTTCTGCAGCAAAATGGTATATTGAACTACCACGTGACTCTTTTCACGATTTCAACTCCCTCGCCATGTCCTTCCTCACACACTTCCAACTACCCATCTGATACGAGACATGTACTGAACTATTGACCTCCCTTCGTCAGACAACCTCCGTACATATCTTCGATCATATTCATGAATGGAGATGACGATGAAGGCTAATCAAAGCGGACATTACTAACCAATTATTAGCGGAATGGTTCACTAAATCATTGTTACCCCAGATCGCTCGTGATGTTGCCATGGGTGGTGTAGTCACTAAGGAAAAAGCCATTGCCTGGGCTCAGTACTTAGACTTGGTTTATTCATAGTCTGGTACTCCATACGAGTTGATACCAAATGCTACTCGTGCCACTAATGACCCATCCAAACCATTGTCTGCCTCGCACGCGGATGGAGTTATTGGCTCTGTCAAAACCCAATCTACTCCTCAGTCGACTGGAACAACTCAGCGGCCCGCTTCAACGACTGATCCCAGTTCGATTGCACCCTCTTCTACCCCCCCTCAAACTCAAGTCTCTGAGGTGAATACGGTCCAATCGACCCCTTCACAACAACTTGGGGGAAAGAAGAAAGCAAGAAATAAACCAAAGAAAAACAATAACAACGAACAACTGAAAAATCAACTGCAAACCCCTGCTACCGGGAAACAACCACAATGGAAACCAAAATTCCCATGTCTCATTTGTGGTGATGATCATTACACTCGAGACTGTCCACATCACGATGAAGTGGCCAAAATTTTCAAAGGAAATTCACAACCCACTGTGCTTACTCAGCCTTTTCCACAACAACAATCTTTGGTTGCTCAAACCCCCACCCTAGGGGGCAGTTCCAACCAATCCCATGATGAGGCCTCAACAAGTGCCCACATTTACATGTTTAACAGGGTTAATCTGACCACTCACTCTGCAACATATGACGCGCCAGTTAAACCTGATAAGCCAAAGTCTACTGATGGTTCCATACCGGACCCGTTACCATCTCCCGTTAGTCCTCCGTCTGCCAGCCCTCCATCTGGGCCACTTCAGATTGAAAAACCTTCGTTTGACTCCATATTACGCCCTCCTAAGAGAACCATCCGGAAATCTACCTTCA
>ML777635.1:65249-75642 GCA_009831015.1 Picea engelmannii
AACAAATCCACCGAACTATCTTGGATGAGGGAGCCTCTACTTGTGTCATGTCTTTAGCTTGTTGGAAAGGCTTAAAATCACCTACCCTTAACAAATCCCCTACGATGTTACGCGCTTTCGATGGACGAGGTTTTCATCCTCACGGACTGTTACAATCCTTAGCCGTTCAGTTGGGCGGCAAAACTGTTACCGTTGATGTCTAGGTGGTCGATTCCCCCCTCGATTACAACCTACTACTTGGAAGAAGTTTGTTCTGTGCTATGACTGTCGTCTCCTTGTCAGTGTTTTGATGTGTACAATTCCCCCATCAAGGAAAAATTGTCACCGTCGATCAACTTGATTTCTGTACACCTGACGCTCGCGTCCCTGTCACCAACAACATTCCTTTTTTGGGAGACCACCCAGTTACGTATGAAAGCGTTGGTGTTGGCTTATTGAAAGATTCTAGCCTTATGGGTACTTTCCCTACACCACTTCCACCTACCGCGCATCATATTGCCACCGTCAATATGATTTCGACTATGCCTTATCAATCCTTGGAATCATCTGATCCCTGGATTGTACCTAGTCCTCTGGAATTTGATGTGTTCGGTGACACCATGCCACTTAGCCCAGCCGAGGCCACATACGTAGCTATTCAATCTACCTCTCCTTCTCCAAACAACCTACATTTATTGGCACCTGATGCCTACTCGATGCCGTCATGGTTAGATTCCCTATTGTCTGCCATCAATTACATTTCCCAAATTTTCCCTTCTAACGAATCTATTATGGAAATGCTTAGCATTGACGATTTGCCTTGGGATGATAACCATCATCGATCCTCTTTTCTTCCGCCTTTGGAAGAAATTCACCAAGACATACACTATGTCTTCCCTCCCGATGTTACCGATGATCCGCAATCTCCTATCCTCACACAAGATACTCTCTCTGAGGGGAATATGGGTAGCATCTCTACTACGATCGTTATTGACATTTCAATCAAAGAAGGTGTCATGGAAAACATTAACCTTGGTGCTAATTGCACACCTGAAGAAGTGGTCTCTTACACTGCTTTGTTTAAAGAATTCCACGATGTCTTCGCATAGAGCTACGAGGAAATGCTAGGGATCGACCCTTCAATTGTCGTGCACGAAATCAAGACTTACCCTAACGCGAAACCTGTTCGACAAAAGCTTCGCCCAGTTCATCCCAAAAAAATCGCAGCTGTAAAGGCAGAAGTTGAGAAACTTCTAAAATCTGGCTTTATCTATCTCGTCCGTTTGACAGAATGGGTCTCCAACCTTGTTCCGGTTGCCAAAAAACAAGGGACCATCTGTGTTTGTGTTGACTATCGAGATCTCAACAAAGCTTGTCCCAAGGACAACTACCCTATGTCCTTCATCGACCAAATCATCGATAATTGTGCAGGGAGTGTAATCTTCTCTTTCATGGATGGATTTTCTGGGTATAACCAGATTGAAATCTTACCTGCTGATCAACATAAGACAACCTTTATCTGCCCATGGGGAACTTTCACTTATTGAAAGCTACCTTTTGGCCTTAAAAATGCTGGTGCTACTTTCTAGTGGGCCATGTTGTATGCTTTCCACGATATCAAGCATATCGCAGAGCCTTACCTGAACGATTTACCCGCCCACTCATCTAATTGATCCGATCACATTGATCACTTACAGGTGATTTTTCTTCGATGTCGGTTCTACCGTATTCGCTTGAACCCACATAAGTGCATTTTTGCTGTCAAATCCGATCGACTCCTCGGTTTCAGTGTCTCCAAAGACGGGATCAGGGTGGATCCCTTGAATATTAAGGCCATTCTAGCCTTACCCCCACCCACCAACTTAACCCAACTCCAAAGTTTGCAAGGAAAAGCAAACTTCCTTCGCTGTTTCATTTGCAACTATGCTGAGATCACTAAAGGATTCATGCGGTTACTGCAGAAAAACACCCCTTTCATCTAGGATGACACCGCCCAACAGTCATTTGATGCTCTCAAACACGCCTTGACCCACGCACCTTTGTTGCACCCTCCAGAGTATACAAAGGACTATATCCTTTACTTGGATGCCTCCACTTCCACTATTGCGATGGTCTTAGTTCAGGAGGATCCCAACGGTGAAGAACATGTGATTTATTACTTGAGAAAGAGTCTATCTGGACCCGAACTCCGATATTCACATGTCGAGAAACTAGCTCTGGCATCCGTCATCGTTGTCCAAAGATTCTGCCATTACATCTTATTACGCACCACCACGGTGATTGCGGACTCCAAACCCATGCACCACATCTTGACACGTCAAGTACTTGGGGGCAAATATTCTAAATGGATCGTCATCCTTCAGGAATTCGATCTTGAATTTACGAAGTCCAAAGCCAAAAAATCCCTGGTGTTTGCAGAGCTTATCTGTGCTCTCCCTTGTGCTGATCAAGACATCGAACCTAGAGATCCTCTCCCCGATGAATCTCTTTTCCTCATCAACACCTCTGATCCTTGGTATGGAGACATCCTCCTTTACCTTCAAACCCAATGCTTTCAACCTAACATTTCTCGTGAAGAGCGTCGACGTATTCATCACCACTCTTGTTGTTATCTTATCTTCAACGACACCTTGTATCGCCATGGTATTGACACTATCCTTCAACGATGTCAGGTTCACGAGGAGGCTGAACACGTTCTGAACGATTGTCACCTTGGCGCTTGTGGCGGTCACCTTTTTGGGATGGCCACAACCCAAAAAATCCTACGTGCCGGCTATTTTTGGCCCTCAATTTTCAAAGATTGTATCGAGGCAGTCAAAAAATGCCCACCCTGCCAAGTCTTTAACAAGAAGGCATGCACCCACCCTACTACGCTGCACCCCATCATCGCCATCGGCCCCTCCGCCAAGTGGGGTATCGATTTCATGCAGTGTAAGCTTACCTCAGCTGGGGGGCACGGTTATATAATTGTCGTCGTCGACTACTTTACCAAATGGGCTAAGGCTATGCCTACCTTCCTGAACGATGGTCATACCGCAACTCTGTTTCTTTTCAACCATATCATAACTTGTTTTGGTGTACCATGCGCTATTGTCACTGATCATGGTGCACACTTCAAGAACCAGATGATGAGTGAACTGCATGTCGGTTTTCGCCATGAAAACTCATCCCCTTACTATCCTCAAGCCAACAGACAAGTTGAGGCCATCAACAAAGTCCTGAAAACCATGATTCAACGCATGGTAGGGGAAAACAAGACATCATGGCATCTACAACTCTTTTCCACTCTCTGGGCTTATCGCACTTCCTTGAAAACCGCAACTGAATTCACTCCTTTCTAGTTGGTATATGGCATCGAATCCGTTCTACCAATCGAGTGTGAGATTCCATCACTAAAACTTAAAGTAGAACTCCTACCCCATACTTCTGCTGAAGAAGAACGCTTCTTATATATATCCAAGCTGGATGAAACACGTCGTGATGCTGCTCTCGTTAATGAGGCACATCGGAAATGAATTAAGAGTCAATACGACAAATCCGTCCACCCTCGGACTTTTGCAAAAGGAGACTTAGTCCTCGTTTATGACCAAGCCCACGATAAATTGGGGACAAGTAAGTTAGAACCTCTGTGGCACGGTCCTTACATCGTGAAGCGTGTCCTATATAGAGGTGCCTACGAATTAGTAGATCATGATGGAATTTCCTTAGGAGAGCCTCGAAACGGGCTTTACCTTAAAAAGTACTATGCTTAGATTACCCAGCATGTGTACTTTGTACATTATTGTATTTTAGTTTGGTGTGTCTATTTCTTTTGCATGCTCGAGTCTTTACCGTTGCCACTCATGACTGTGCTTGTGTTTTCATGCGCAGATAATGTCTTCCTTTCCTATCTTTTTTGGGTTTGCGGATGGCGCTAGTTGACATACCCGGAACATTGCTTCGACAACATGGGTTATTTACCAATTTGACGAGGTGGTGAGTTCAGGAGGCATCTGCTTAGGACCAGCAACCAACAACATGGCAAAATATCACGCTGTCATTGGACTACTGACCCAAGCCTCCTCCCTAGGTATTTCTCGTATCATTGTTTACTTAGACTCCCAACTCGTGGTGTATCAACTCAACCGTATCTACGCTATCTGTAATACTATCCTGCTACGTATCTACCTGCAAGTTCACCGTCTTGAACGAATGTTTGATTACATTGAATATAGACACATTCCAAGAGAACTCAACAGTGTTTCAGATTCGTTAGCTAATTACATCATGGATCGATATCTCGCCCACATATAAGATTTAAGGAAAGCAAAATTGTACATCACATGTAAATTAAAACACATCACAAACATCATCATGTACAAATCATTGGCACTGTAAAAAACTCAAAACTATATATATATATATATATATATATATGGCGTGACTAAAATGTTTTTATTACATCAAAAAAGTATGTAGAAGAGAAAAATGTTGGGTCTCTAAACCCCTACAACATTGCCTAACAAGGCATACAAAAATACGATCACTAGAGAGACTCTAATCTCTCTGCACTACATTGTGCTACGAGTAACATATCACTGCATGCACTACGCGTCTCAATATAGAATTGACGCTCTCTGGCACTCCCACAGTGTGCCTCTGTATATGTAAAGGCACTTCTCCCCTCTGTAGAGGAGGAATGCCCATTGTGAGGCCTTGGAGGTTTCTTTCGACCTCACGGAGACCTATCATGGGTACTCCCAGATCTGCTACAACCGGAGCATCCCCACGACATCCTGGTATCGGTATATCGACCGGGCGCACTACTCCCTTGTCTGCATGTTGAAAACAATACATCTTTTAAAAACTCTCCTATATACCCAAAAAAAATACATATACATTAAAAACTTAAAAAACAAAAAATAGACAAGGTATGGCTCAATATCTTACCCGACACATCCCAGTCTTCTCCCGTGGGTAAAATCAAATCCATGCTCTCATGGAAATCTACCTCAGCATACGAGAAGTCTTCTATCCAGAGATACTTTCGTCTCAGCCAGGCAAAGAAATCGCCAGTGAAACGGAACTCTGACTCTGCTACTAGCCTCAGAGACAGACTAGTCCACCTCTCCATCCTTGGTTCGTCCACTGGTCACACCGCCAGTGCTATCTGAGGTTGCATCTGGGGGATGCGCTCTAGAAAAAATGAGACCAGAAAAGAGCCATAACCAAATTGTTTCTGTCCCATCCTGTACCATGAAACTTGTTCCTTCACATTTCGAAGGAACCCTGCACTCCAGTTGAACAGTGTTGGTTCCAAACACTGAACACCATAAGCCACCTGTGATCTTGATGCCAGATACATGCTAGTACTGTCTGTCATGCTCGTGATGGCAAACAAAATGGACCGGAGGGGTAGCTCTCGGATATCCTTGATAGAGATTCTACCCCCTATTAGTCTTACTCCTGGGACACAGTGACGTGCCAGATACACGTCCACTTGCTCAAGTAGCGCCCTCTTCCCGAAAAAAGATATGGGAACCCCTCTTTTCGAGAGGCCAGTCAAGAAATACATGTCTTCCAACTCGATGGTTAGAAGCTGTGTGCTGATCCAGAATCCTTGCTCTGCAACATCCCATAAGCCTATCATGTGCTCAAGCAATAAAATCTCCTTCTTCATTTTCTGCAATTTGAAGAATTTTAGTAAGTCACAAGATTGCAATGCGTTCCATGTGCGAGGACTCCGCAAGGCAGCCAAGTCATCCATCTCATGCTCTCGTTCTTTCCACTCAATCATGGTCACCGAAATCACCTACAAAACAAAAAGAATAAAGAATTTCATTATTTCAACGTTTTGGCAATTTCGGCAATTTTCAAAAGCAATCTAAAAAACATGAAATCTAATGTCCACATCATTTAAAGAGACCACACCCTCTTTTACAATCACCATGCCTTCTCTTAGCCAATCAATATCCATCATACAACAATGAAACATTTTTAAATGCAAATGATTTCCCTTATGGATGCGTGGGCATATGTGGGGATTTTTCATGGGTTCTTTGCCAAAAACGACCCATCCACTTAGGTATTGAGGCGTTGGCATCTTATCCATCACCTTCTAAAATGTTTTTGCAAAAAGAATCCCCTTTTTCCATCATTTTTAATAGAGGCCGATTTGGTCCTTTTTGGGCCAACTTAGGGCTTTATCTTTTGATTTAAATGCTACTATGAAAATGAATATTAAACCATGTAATTGAAAGAAGGAGAGATGAAGATCTACCTGGTCTGAACGGCAAGAGAAACGGTCAACCATAGCTCTAGTATCAAGCAAAACAAGATCCACCTCCAAAATGAGAATCTCCACTACTCCAAAATCCTTGTGCAAAATGAAATGGTAAATGGAATTTTCATTGTATTGCTATTTATAAATTTCCATTTTTTATAAGGTATAGTCATTTATGGGTTTCTCTCACAATATAATGGCTTCACTAAACCCCTGGTTTGTAGTTTTGGCATCGCAGGTTTCCTGGCATTTCTGATGGGTTATTTACCTTGTCGCACTTATGAGCATAGTCTTAGTTCGTTCTCGAGCTCGAAAATATGAGAACGCACCAGGTAGACTTTTATCTCTTTTTCGGACCCGCATGGACACACGAAAAAGGAACCCCCCTGGAGTCATCTTTAAACTCTTTTTAGACTCTCTAAATATGAAAAGATTGTCGAGTGACCTTGCTTCCTTTCACACTCGTTAAAAGGTTCGAAAGGGCGTCTTTCAAGTGATAGTTTATCTCTTTTTGGGTCTCGTTAGACTATTGTACGAAAAAGGAACTGAGAGATTTCTCTTTTAAGTGTTTTTCCAAACTCTATAATCCTGAAAAACCTTTGAGTTTTCTATATTTGTACTCGTTAAAGCACACATCGACAGGCCCATACGGGATCGAACCCTCACTTCTTCCAGTTCGTTAAACAAAGGAAGAGGAACTTACCAAAGGTGAGTTATATCGATCATGTGTTATCCTCCTCGAGCTCATTAAATAAAAAAGAGGTACTCGTCTATTTGGATGGGGGAAAATTGAAAGAAGCAAGCCAAGCAGTCTCTTAAGAACATTATCAAGCAATTCTTAGAGTCACCCTTGAACACGACACTTTGTCTTTTGCACACATTATAACCCGCTGAACCTCTGCACTGAGCCAATCCTTTGAGTTTCTTTCACTCCTTTGGGTCACCTGACGTAAGTCACTGCATCCACTGCATCATCAAGTTTTGTTCCATGTCATGTTCTGTTGTTGTGCCTCAATGTTCAAGGGAAGTATCCGCCTCGAGAGTCAACCATCCCAAATATCTTGCCTCAAAACCTGTGTTAGTATACGTCCTTTTGATCCACCAATTACATCTCTATGTCTGTTTCATGTCGTTGATGGGGGATACATCAAGGCCCTCCTTCGACGAGCTTATTCCTATCGACCTCAGCACATTATCCAGGAATTAGGCTTAGAAACCAGTTAGTACTTTGGGACTTGCATGCCTCAATGGCAGGCCTCCTCACATTCGACAATAGGTTTACATCATTGACCTCTGATCAAATGATTCCACGGATGTTTGACTCTAGCTCATCCATTCACATTCATTGGAATGTACTAGGGTACCTTGGGAATCATTGACATTAATGGTGATCTCCCTTGCACTTGTTAACGGTTCACACCATTGACCAGTAATCAAGTGGTTTCTACCATGTTCGACGTCAGGACATCTATTCACATGGTTATAATCGTACCACATTGGGATCGGTAAGAAGACCCTAGGTTGAGTAATCACTTTGATATTTACTTTGCCCAGGTTGTGAAGGAGGTTCTCTTGGATGAATGATACATACACTGTTACATAGATCCACTTTGTATTGGTCATGGCTATGTCTTGTCATCTCGTAGATCCATTGTGTATTCTTCGTGGCTACGATCAGTCCAAGTCATCAGAGTATAGATCCACATTGTATTCCCGGTGGCTATAACTTTTCATCAATACAATTATGGATCTGCAGTGTATTTTATGGCAGCCATATCTTGCAAGTCTTGATCACCCAAGCATAGGTATGCCTGCCTTGGGTTTTGAAATATGTCATGATATTTGTTGATGTTTGTGTGCAGCTTCTGTCAGATTCTCCGAGTCTATACCCTTTCTTGAACGTCTACAAAGCATTTCAGTTATCAGTTCACATATTCTAACTTCATACTTTGGGGGGCCATCTGTTACACCTCAATATTGCTCACTTCGATAAGTGTCACATGTCATTCACAAGTGTCGTATGATCCTCTCAACTGTCACAAGTGTCGCATGTCATTCACAAGTGTCACAAACATCAAACAAAGCATAATTCCATGATGATGACACCAAGAAGACATCTAGAATAATTCAGACACTTGATTTGGAGGAGGAAGAATGATTAACTGAAGAGAAGGAACTCTTATCACCTGAAAGGAGCCCTTAAAACAGGGTTTTGAAGGAGAGCGCTCCCCTATGGCACCCTCAGGAGCACTGGCGCTCCCCCACAAGCTACTAGGGAGCGTTATAACAACAAACCACCTCTTTGAAGGAGAACTACCCATCCTTAGAGCGTTGGCGCTCCCCTTGAACCTCCTAGGGAGCGTTATAGCGCCCTGGTGCCCCTTTTGAGGGAGCGCTATCTAATTTGAGGCAGTGGTTGGCCCGTTGAGGAGAATAAGGGGAGGATCTCTCAAGTTTAGAAGGCATTTGCATTCGAATTCTCTATTCCATTAGGAGATCCCTGATCTAAGGAGGGGATTCCTCAACTTATTCTAAAGATAACTCAAGAGGTTAGGCTTCTCTTAACCTATATAAGCAGGCTCTATGATGGTGAAAAAGGGGGAAGAATTGCTAGCATGAAACCTATGATCTTATAGGAAACACACAGTTAGCCAAAGGAGAGTGATCAGTGAAGCTGCTATCATCCAGGTCATGGATTTTTCGAGCAAGGGTTAGACAAAGGGGACTTGACGAAGCTGTCGCATTCGCATCTATGATTGTAAGTACCGTTATCATTATTTTCATTAATATAACATGCTTGGCCTGTTTCTTTCTAGTTTGTGTTTGATCTTACATGAACTTATCATTGATAGATAGATATGTTTTCAAGCTAATATTAATAGAGTAGGAAGTGGTTGTACTTTGTTTGTCTACAGGACTCATCGAGGAGCGAGAGTTTGGAGCTCGACTCAGAGCGTGCAGGGACAAACGTTGATAAAGAGGTACTTCTGTTCTCCTTCCTCCTCATGCATTAGTTTGTATAGATTTGAAAGGAAGTCAGTGTCCACATTAAGCACTTTCTATCTTAGAGTTTAGGGTCTAGCTCTTTGAGGCAATCTACCTGTCCGCAGGAAGATTTTCCTACAACAGAAATTGGCGACTCCACTGGGGAGTCCTCAAATCGAAAATTTTTGTTTTGATTTCTCCTCATAGACCTTGTCTTACTCCTTGATTGTTTTCAGACCTAGGTCACCCCCTTTTGATTGATTTCATGAGCTTATTGACTCCCTACCCCATCACACTCAGCTTGATTTTTGAGACTGAACTGCAATTTTGGATTTTTGACACTTTTAGGAGCTTTTTGAACTCGATGCCCCTGTCCCTGTGTTAGAAGAGCACCAACGCTCCTTGAGTGCCTTACACAGAGTGCTATAATGCTCCTTGCCCTTGACAACAGAGCACCAGCCCTCTTTTGGCCAAAAAGCCTTCCAGAATTACCTTTTTCAGGGTTTTACCTCTGTTTTTCTCTTGCTGGGTCACCTTGTGATTCAATGCTTCTTCCTTTCCAGCGTTGACATCTGTCTTTTTGAAGAACAAACATCTTGTTGTTTGGATTTTGTAGCCTTCTTCACTATTGTTGTTGAGTTTTTCTGTCATTTGGAGTTTGAAACCCATGCATTGTCTTTCTCTCCTTTTTGACTGAAAGAAAAACTCTGGTGAAGGTCATCAGAGGCCTACAGATCTTTTCATTTGGTTTTAATTAAGGTCATTGTTCTTCAAGAATCCAATCTTGGAGAATCCTTTTATAAATATCCTATAGTATCCTGCTAAGCCCATAAAGGATCTGATATCCGAAACATCCTTTGGGATAGGCCATTCCATGATAGACCTAATCTTGTCAGGGTCTAATGCTACTCCTTCTTTAGATAGGACATGGCCCAAGTAATGTATTTGCTTCTTGAAAAAGCCACACTTGCTAAATTTGGCATAGAGATGATGTTCTCTTAGCACTTGAAGCACAAGCCTAAGGTGTTCCTCATGTTCCTCTCTATTCTTGGAGTAAATTAATATATCATCAATAAAAACCAGTACAAATTTGTCTAGGAATTTGTTGAGCACATTGTTCATCAAGCACATAAAAGTGGCAGGGGCATTGGTTAATCCAAATGGTAC
>ML777635.1:81249-94228 GCA_009831015.1 Picea engelmannii
TAGTGTTTTTGAGTGAATTTATGATTAAATATTGGAAAAATGACATGTTTACACTTATATATGAAAGTGGGATGAGTTTCATGATGTTTACAGGTGTATTTGAAGACTCCAACCAAGTCAAACTTGACCATAAAGCCTCAAATGCGAATCCTCTTCAACCCCTTGAAGATTTGATGAAGATTTGGAGATCTACTCAAGTATCTTGGACTGATATTAATCATGAAAGAAATATTTGTGAGAGGATTTGTAGAGATATTACTTGATAGGTGTGAGCACATGGTTGTAACCAAATGAGACATTTGTGGATCTAGGAGAGATTTGTGGATCTAAGTTATCTTAAATTTTTGTATAAATAGGAGTGCCTCCTCCATTTCAAAGGGAGGACTCCTGGAGCATTGTGTCCAACTTATGATGGAATAAGAATCAAGCTTTATTTTCACATCAGTTTCCATTCTCTAGTTTAGATTTAGAATTCTTTAGTTTGTGTGTTACTTTGTTCTTGGGAGAATTGAACTCACTCCAAATAGATCATAGTAGCATTTTCTTCTTGTTCTAATGCTTTGAATAGGTTTATATGCTTTAGTGTTTTTATTAGAATTATTTGATGATCTTGATTGTTGATAGGTTATTTGAAACATTACGAGAAGACCTCATGTAAGGGAGCTATTGTTTTCATGCCTACAACAACTCAACATTTTTAAGTGTATTTATTTTCAATGCATGAGTGTTTACTTGATGATCTTGATTGTTGATAGGTTCTTGTGAAACATCATGAGAGGACCTCCTGTAAGGGAGCTAGTTTTTTCTTTCCTACAACAACTAAGTCGTATTAAGTGGAATGAAAGAGTTAGGATTTGATTGAATTTTCTTAGATTAGAGTTAGATGCCTACTCCTACATATTTTGTTGGCATCATCACAAGCTTATGAGCATCCCTGGTTGATAATTAAATGAAAGCAATTTAAGCAATTGAATTGCCCAACAAATTCCCCTGTTCGTGGTCAGGTCTGAGAGCTTCTACAGATGGGTGGTTCGCCCCCATCCCCTCATTAAATATTGAGGAGCCTTCCCACCTACCATCCCGGAGGGTAATTCATTCCAGGGTTAGAGAGCTGCTTTGGTCTTTGAGCAAGTAAAGACCAGTACGGTATTGGTTTGGTGGAAGCTAACGCCACCATTCCAGGTTCCTTCCACCACCTTTCATTAGCTATCGTGGTCTCTTTCAGTACATCCCCCTCCCAGCAATCATGCAACACATATTCATAACATTTATTTACATTCATCGACCTTTCATAAAAAGGTCCGTCAATTCAAACATTCACATCTTTGAGTTTGCCATAGTTCTTGGCCAATATAGTTATTTTTACAGACTGGGGGAAACAGGGTGTTACATGAGAATCCAGATCAAATGTATTGTCCTGTTCACTACTGAGAATGGAAAATTCCACAATTTCCTCTTCAATAGAAATAAGTGCATGCTGCTCATCAACTTTTCTCTTTTTTATCCATTCCTTGACATGATGCTTGAGAGACTTTAAATTCATTATCAATCTATGTTGTGCTCTTGCCAACACAGAATGTTCATTATTATTCCAAACTTCCTGTACTAGTAAGCCAAAAGATACATCTTTCATCAGATCCGGATCTAATTTGAAAGGGTATGCAACCGAATTAAAGCCATAATCCAATTGAAAAAAGATTGGAGCGTGGTAAAAAATAAAAGGGTATTCTACCCATGAACAAAATCTAACAGAGTCAACTAGGAGAGAATCAGATACACACACCCTGTCCAATCTTTTTTGAATACTCTCCACACCACTACGACCATTACACCAGGTAGGATTGACTTATGGAGGCTGTATGTCAACCAAATGATTCCTAGCCAATAGATTTTTGAAAAAGACTACCAAGGAATCCAACAAAGCCATCATCCCCCATACTTCTGTCAGGCCCAAGGAGAAGTTCAGATCCCCAGCTAGGATCAAATCAGGATGTGCTAATAGCCCAGATGCATCCACCCACTCCCAAAACTGCCTACGCTCTGAACACAGGCCATAAACATTAATAAAAGAGAAATTCCTTTTAGTTGGGATGAAGGAACCTGTCAATAAAATCCCACCAGCACAAAGAAAAGGATTTAGGTCAAACACATTCGGATCCCAAGCGACTAAGAGTCCTCTCGACTTCCCAACAGAACTGACAACACAATTCATCTATGACGGACACAAGGATTTCATAAAAATCCTTGCCTTATCTTCTGCAACTAAAGTCTCCTGAAGGAAAATAATACTCGGATTAGAATTTTGAATCAGTCTCCTCATAGAAGGCAACTTAAGGGGGCCTCCCACCCCTCTAATGTTCAAGGAGAGGAGGATCATGACTTAGCCCTGGCTAGGGCTTTCATGCCTCTAAGTTCCCCCGAGTCCAATGAAGTACCAGTTTGATGTTCCACAACCAATGAAGTACTCTGCTTCTTTCTAGCACTGCGCGTTTTGATTGAGGAAATTTCTTGCCCCAATCCCCTCGACCACCCCAAAGTGTTACACCGACCTCCATCTCCCAGTGGCTGACAGGGATCCCTATCTTCTAGAGAGACACCTACTTGTGCTTCTAAACCCCAATAGCAGATTAAGGGTGTAGTAAGTAGGGTAGTCTTATCGACCGTAGTCTGAGATGCAGAATCTTGTCCCGAGGGCAAAGAAGACATAGGCTGTGTCGAGGCCAAAGAGTCAGACATGGATATGGCAGAAAGGATGGGGGTGGATAATTCACAAGGAGTGTTTGGTAGAATTTCAGTAAGCGAGGGAATAGCCAAGAGATCCTGACCTTCCAAACTGTCCAAGCCAATCTATTCCCCTGAATAAATATCGTCCCCAGAATCCACAGAAGGGCAGGCATCTGAAAAAGAAGTGACCAATAAATCTTGTTCCCACAATGAAAGTTTCATAAAAAAGTTAGGACAATAGGTTTGTAACTTACCTAGAAAGGAGTTTGTGTCCAAGTTTGGATCAACTTCCAAGCTACCAGTCACCCCATCACCCTGCGCATCCTGTGTATCCTCAGGCATATAGTAGCTTTTATTTTATGTATCTGAGAGGTCGTCAAAATATATAGCTCCAACCCCGAGAGTACAATATTTATGCAGGTGTCCCGTCCTTCTACAGTTAAGGCACCAGAAAGGTAGTCCTTGATAGTCCAAATTTTGTATAACTACCTAGCCACGCCACTCAATATCAATACTGTCCATAAGTCCTACATGTAGGTCCAGTTCTACTAGAATTGTGAGCCATGCGCTTGTCTTCCGATCGTAAACCCACTTCATCCAGCTGCAAGAATCTCCCTAAGAGATTTCCTATTGCCAACAAAGCAGTTTTATTCCAAAGGTTGAGCGAGAGCCCTGGTAAAAGTACCCAAACATGTCTGTAGCTAAAGTAATCCTTAAATGGGTCAAACCTCGTCCTCCATCACTTCAGCATTAGGTTTCCCCCCTTTGTATTCCCAAAAACCACCTATAATGAGTTCAGCATCCTCCGGGCTCTTAAAAATCAAGCCAAACCAATTGCCAGGAAGTAAGGAAAATTCTGGAGTATACCTGATAATGGGAACCCATGACTTCTTCATCCATTCCCCAAGAGAAATGGAAGACCTTTTCTTATTAGCAATTCTCCCAACAAGAGCACACAAGGATAGCCGTCAAGTTTCTGCTCACCTGGCATCCATACCTATCACCAAGCATTTGCGCGATTTCTTTGGTTTCCAAGCTCTGATTGTCCTCTTGTGGATGGGATCTTTAACTCACAGTGCTTCTCTCGGAGAGCCTATCCCTACCTTATACAAGAGATTAGAGTGGGTTTCCTATTGTATACCATTTACAGTCTGTGTAACTCCAAGACTGTTACCCGGAATAGTTCCCTTCCCTCGCTTCTCCAAACCACCCGAGCCCGACTGTTTCAAACCAAAAAGCTTGCTACCAGAAGGAACTAACAACAATGGCTTGGGAGGTAAATTGGAAGTCAATATAGACTCGGGAGAGTTAACAGGTGGATGTAAAATCACGTTTAATGCTCCACCACCCTTATTTAAGTGACATAACTCATCCACTATTTTAAAAATATCCTCCTGATCCCATTCCTCCTCGTCCAGGGACCCCATTAAGTCAAAATCCTAAGATGTCCAATCCCGTGAAGGGCCTTCAGTCCTTGACTCTGCCACAAACACTGCACTAGGTAGGACCCCCAGGTACCTGATCCTGAGGGTCAAAACGACAAAACAAGGTTGTTAAAAAACTATAGGATGACATCCAATCACTCATTACTACCATCCGTTAGGTGTTCTGAGAAGTAAAAGCCCAAAATGATGGTGGATTAAATCGCTAGGGTATTTGGGACAACAAACCACCTCAAAACCCCTAAAACCACCCACCAAATCGGAAAACATTTGAAAGGTATTAAACCCATCACAAACTGCCAAAAATAGTGCACAATAGACCAAAAAATGTCCAAACCCTAAAATAACTAGGTACTAAAATTAGCAATCCACCATTTTTTCTTCATGAGATATATCTAAAAGAGGTAACCTGTCACTAAGTTTGAAAAATGAAGACCATAAACTACTTTTTATTAGCTAAGAGTTTTTTTTCCTTGAATTTAAGGAAACATGTTAAAGACTCATGATGTGGAGGCATCCAAAAAGAGTACATGACTTCACCTTATAATATCTATTTTGATTTTTTTTTTTCATTGCTCTAAATAGTAAATAGTAAATACTAAAGTAATAGTAAATAGTAAATACTAAAGTAATAGAAGTAATTATGTAAACCTATCCTTTGTCTTTAGAAGGATCAATTTCCTTAATCCCTGAAGAAGAATGAAGATGATTTTTCCCAGAGAGATGAATATGAAATTTTCCTTTGCAAAAATCTTATAAAGAGGGATCGTCGCACTCTGTTCAATGTTAAGGGTGCGATGGTCTAGGATCATTGCATGTTGCACCACACTAACTTGCGATTTCGTCGAACTCTGCTCAGTATTAAGGGTGCGACGATTTTCCGTATGAAGGAAAAAAAGGAATTTCTCGAAAGTTCTAGAATAGAAGCTTCAAGGGTGAGGTGGCCTCCGATCGGTTTGGATATGAGTCATATCCCTGATCTCATGGGATCATCCTAACCTCCTCACCCTATCATTTTCATCCTATAAAAGGAGAGGAGTTATCATGGGGAAAGTTGGTTGGATTTGGAGCTTGGGAAAATTAGATTGGATTGATTTGGCTAGCTTTTGGTGTAAGCTTGAGTAATTTTTGTTGGCTTTGAGATTTTCTTTGTCGAGATAGATTGTTGATCTCAGAATCCATGAACCAGAAGTGTGTGGGAAGCAAGGAACTATTGGAAGGGACCTTACAACATCAAGGAATCTGGTTGTACTCTCCTTTTTATATTTATAATACAGTAATATATTTCTTTCCCATAAAATTGTTCTTATTTTATTGTATGAATCCTTGATCACATACATAGATTTTGTTGACTATATGTTGTTGCTTTCACTTCGTTGGCTTGTGTCTTTTTACAAGTTTGGCATCCCATAAGCCTTGGAATGGAGCGAGGATGACACTAGCGAGGACAAACTACATTTAAAAGTTATGTCATTTATCTCTTGTTAGTTAGTATGCTTGATAATTAAAACTTATAGAAAGTTTTATATTCTGCCTTGTTTTGTTCTAGTTTCCGGTGAAATTAGGGAGATCTGTTTGTGTCCGCACTTACCGATTAGTCCAATAACAATCCTTTTCACACAAAGGCTCTGGGGTTCTCTACCCAACCTGTGGGGTATGACATGCATCCTAGGGGTTCTCAACCCCTCATGAAGGTCAAAATGGAATAATTCCTCCATGGCTAGCTTTCATCTAGAAATATCCTGCAAAGACAAACAAGTATTCCCTCCAAGGGTCCACAAGTCACATGTATCATGCCAAGTAAGACACATTTAATAAAAGAACCACCCAAACATGTGGATTAAATCCCCCATTTTCAAACCAAAGAAATCCGTAAAGACCTTATAAATTTTTCCAAATTTAAGTATGGGAGGGTTGTCATGGTGCCCTATTGGGTAACCCAATCCCCAAGTCAAGGAGTGTTTCCCAAGAAGACCCTCTCTAAGTCATGTAGTGAATATGAGGTGGATGGGGGCATGATTTTTGGGCATGGGGTTCTTGACATATAAAGGGATCATATTGTCTCATTTATGGGTGCCTTTGTGGAGGGTGTGTTGCATACCTTGTTTGCAATACAACCTTTTCCCAAACCCTTTTATTTGCCTTTAATTTATTGTGGTCCAAAACATTGAGTGTTATGTGCAATGGAAAGAAAGGAGAACCACAATGCCACTTGAATTTAGGAACACATTGAGTGCCATGTGCAAGGAAATTAAAAGACCCCACAAATGCATTCTCCCAACAAGGAGACATTTATTAATTACGTGTTTTCTTTTTTAAAAGTCTTTGAGTTTTTATGGAGAAGCATTTGATTTCTCTCAGGATCCTAGGGCGATCATCTAGAGGGATAATTTAAGGATTTTAATTTTTCCATCTACAACACCTCTAAGCCTTTATCCCCTTCTTCCCATGAAATAGGTACAATAACTTCTTGGGGTTAATTAGCCCAAAAAACCCAAAATATGAGGAAATGAAAGGGAAGAGGTCATGTGGAAAGTGGTAAGTGTGAGTGGGAATGGTATGATGAACCTTCAAGGAGACCCCCCAATTGTAACATGCCCAGTCTCCCACTACGTCTAGCTACCACCTTACACATGCTTTGATACCAAACTATAACAAACCCAACATATTATTGGGCCATGCTACTCTGACATTTCACTGCACAGTTTCTACTCTACACACAAGTTTGTGCAGTATCACTTTAAGGTAGTGTGCTTGGCCCAATCTTGAGTCATGCCACACAACTTATAACAACAAAAACAAGATTTTATTTTTAATACAACCTTAAGCAACATAATTAAATCAAACAACTACTCACACCAACATATTGACCACACAATACAACTGTCTGCACAACCCTTGGGCGATATGTGGCACTTCTGTTATTACTGTGCACGGGGTCTAATTCCTTAACTGCACACACAAGTTCCATCCTTTTGAAGCACACATTCTACCAACCTATCGAACAAACCTCTCAATCCTCTTCTTGAAATACTCATAACCAATAACACAAGGTTAACTTAACAGGAAAGACTAACCACGTTTTTCATATCCATGAACAACTACAAATATAGACTATATACACCATATTTACATGAGCATGCAACAATTAACAAAATAATAACAAATACTTATATGCAACACATACAAGAATTTAACCCATTTCAAAAATAGACAAAATGCATGCAGTAACCAAAAAAAGTACATAAGGAACACTTATCTTAAATGAAAGTCACCAAATGCGGCCTTGACTCAGACGCTCCTCCCAACCATAGGTGTTGTTGCTCATAATATTTCAACAACAGGTCACCCCCAAGCTGGGGTTCAACTCCACTAGGGAAAAAAGGGTCCTAGTGACACATTATGGTTTGAAAATCAACAAAATTTCCCAGTCCTAAGTGCTCGCTATTGCAACTAGCCCACAATCCCTCATTCCCCACACACCTCCCACACCTAAGGAAGTGTGCCCCTTCTCTGCTCACTAGTCCTTTAGCTGCCCCACTTCCCTTTCTAGGGTTACCAACAACAGGTTAGATAGGAAGTCTCCTAGCCCTGCGACTAATGCTCAACACACCATGGAACAACTCTCAACAAAACTCTCGCCTGGAGGGTATTCCCACAGGTTTGAAAACCACTCCACAACAACCAATCTCTCACCTAGAGGGACTGCTCACGGTCTATCAACCCGACTCTTTGACAGTGAAAATATGGATACAACCCCACAACTCCCTACACGCTTATTATTGCAGATAAGGTAATAATCATATTTCCCATACAGTCCGACCCCCTTCTTCTCACAATATCTTGCAACATGAATCATAATCATAATAATTCCCAAAATACACTAAGGCCAACAATATATATTGCATGCCTTCCACTTGACACTTGTCACCTCCAAAAGCAACTTTAAGCCACTTGGTGACCCGTTCCCTACCCTGGGAAATTCGGATAAATAATATATATTTGACATTATACTTTTCCTAGAAATATTATAAAATATTCTCCAAGACTTACGAATCAACCCCTTTTCCCTTTTTCGGTAGAGTAGGGTCCCCATCTATTTTTCATCTGAGTTAGTCAGCGCACAATGATGCAATATTTATTACTATTCATGATTATATTTACATGGATATGTGTGTAGGCCTATCCGTGTCCAAGCTCACCAACCTCATAATCACACAGGCTCTTCTCCCTCCATAAATATCCATTTATTCCCTCACACTAACCCAAGTGTGCGCAACATAGTGCAATGTGCACACTTACCCAGGTGCATGAAACACATAGACTGTGTGCACCATGTCTTTATAGCAGATCTCCCCGCACTTACTATGATGCACACAACATGATAACCAAGTTTCAAGGGCCCACCAACATATATATATACATTACATTTACACTTGGTACCAATTCGTCTCACCAGCCTATATGTACAATTACAAAAGGGTTTTGGATTAGGGACACTACAATCCCCTCCCCCTTATTTATGCATTGTCCTCATTGCATCATATACACATGTACATAAAAAATTTCAAACATCATCAAAATGGTGAGGATACTCTGCTCGCATATCATCGTCACGCTCTTGGGTTGCATCCTTAGGACCGTACCAGGTCCATTGGACCTTTACCAACTCCATGGCTCAATTCCGGAGCTGCTTGATTTTATGATCCAATATGCAAACTAGTCGCACTTGAAATATGCCTTTTGGCTCCACTTGAATCACATTCCAATCAATGACATGATTAACATTAGGTACATACTTCTTAAGTAATGACGCATGGAAAACATTATGAATGCATAAGGATGAAGGAAATGAAACCATATAAGCGACAAGACCAATCCTTTCAAGGATTTCAAATGGCCCAGAGTAGCACACTGCTAACTTAGAATACTTTCCCAACTTCAAGGAACTGTGCCTAGCCTTCACTTTCAGAAACACGTGATCACCCACTCCAAATTCCCTGTCAGTTCTGCCTTAATATGCATAGCTTTTCTACTTGTCTTGGGAAGCCTTTAGATTCTTCCTTATCCTTACCATATGCTCCTCCATTTCCCAGATAAAATCTTCCCAACAGCTACGTGGTCTGCTGGGTTATCCCAACTTTTTCCCAACAACTATGCGATTTGTTGGGTGACCCACTTACTAGGAAACCATGTCAACCAAGAAGGTGAAATAAGGAAAAGGCATAATTTCCAAGAAAACATTTTCATAATCAAGAAAGGACTCTTTGCAACATGCTCAAATGCTTCAATTATTAAAGTGACACTTACCATGATACCAAACTGGTTACTTCATGAAGCAAGACCTATTGTCCTTTGTGGGCCAAGTTGGTGTAGTGGACGATATTATGTTGATGTCGATGAATGGTGATGTGGTGGAGAGGAAAGGATCTATTTGGTCATTTGATTCTTGACGCTCCATGTATTCAACCTGTGGGCCTCGAGACATCATCTCCCTAGTTACCCCTAGGCTAGGGGGTAACATGAGTGATTATGTCAACCTTTTCCCATGTAGTCATTTTTTCTCATAGATATGCATAATCAAATTAGTGTTTGGATGCAATACGCCTCAAGCCCATTGAGTGTTTGTGGATAGGGCAAGTTGAAGGAGTCTATGCTCGATCCCTACACAACCTAGAAAATAAGATTACATATGACTGTCAATCGTGTTACAACTACACCACTATTGAAAAAATGGATAAATGCTCCTTTTAGAGTTGCAAAGATAAGTGGGTTAAATTTGGAGGCATTTAACAGGTTGGAGCTCGAGCTCCCCCTCTCTTTTATGATTCTTATTGTACATGAAAGGAGTAGTCTAACTATTAAACTTTTTTACTTTGATGGGCAATTATTACCAGAATTCGAAAATCCAATTGTTGGTCAATTCACAATTTTTCATTGTTTAAATTGCAGTTTTGAATGCATATATGGATCTAATGCCTTGAAATACCCCTAATCTACCCAAGTTGTGCAATCTCAGCCATTGATATATGCAATTCCATCAATTCTTTTAAATTTCTGATTGGTTTTTGAGCAAAATTGATTAGAAAGCACAACGATAAAAAGTTAAAAAAGTCTAATGTTTAGGCTACTCCGTATATGAAACTCAACCTATGTTTTTATTTATTTTGTAACTAACAATGCTATTTATTTCATTGTGAATAACTAGAGATGCAGAGGTCTTGCCTCTATTTTGTAATAATGCAATAATGCAAGAACTTCCACTTGTATTTCTACCGGAGATTAAATTTGACGAGTAAATCGTTGGTTAACATGTAATTTAGTCAAGAAATAACAATCATCTTGTACTTTGCAATAATGTATGAGTGTCTAATGCTTTCCTTCCAAACACAAAGAGCATCTAGTTGTATTCCATGGTATTATTGGTGAGTGTCTTGTCCTTTGCAATAATGTGTTGGCATCTCCTTGTAGTATGAGTATCATGGCCCACGTTTTGTGAGAGTTTCCCTTTGCATGATAATGTAGGTGTAGTCCATCATAAATTTTGATTCACGAGGTTGTGTGTGCCTTTGGTCAAACCTTGTCGAATATAATAAGGTTTTGTTAGTTATGATTGATTAGGATGGTTACAATGAGAGACACTTAGTGTAATGTATCACTTTTGTAACACATGTTGGCTCAAGAAAATTAATAAATATAAAACAAAAGTAAATATAATGTAGTGTCACAATTAAAATTATATATATATATATATATATATATATATATATATATATTAAATTCTTCAAATATATATACAATTACAAAATATATCCATATTTACAAAATAGATTTATATTAAATTTTATAATTCAGTATTGAAGAGATTGTCACACCCTTCTCCATATATTGGCCCAATATAATATTTTACAAAACAAAAAACAAAATAATAATAACAATACTCAAAGATCATTCATGAGAGAATTTCATTTCATTGATATTTTATATATTATTTCTTAATCAATAAATTTTACATGGTAAATCTCATTACATTAAAAAACAATTAAGTGCATCTCCAACAATATATCATAACCATAATATTGAAAATAAAATAAATAAATAAAAAACTTACATAAAAAATAGTAAACCGTAATAATATTTTACATATTTTAATTTTAAATTCAAATTCAAATGATTTACCAATCCACATAAAATATATTTAAGCGAAACAAATACACATCATTAATTATTTTTTTTTAAATTATTTATTAACGGCCATATATTACATACAAACTTGAGCATCACTCCACTTTGTCTCCTTTCTCCAACCGACCACATGTGTTAGATTCCTTTGGTTGGTTGAGATAAGACCTTTGTGGTTTCCACCTAGTTTCCACCTACTTCACCTCACCGACAATCATTTTATTGGGATGACCATCTTAAATTTAATAAAATTATATTATTTTGAATAACTCTGTTAAGATTTACTTAATAAAATATCATAATATTATGGATAAGCTTACTAAATTTTATACAGAGAAACACAATTTTGGAAAAATAAATTAACGTTAATGATTTCATGTGTATTGTGGTGATAAAGTTTTATATTCTAATATCACTTAATACCAAAATTATCTACTTTTGTTCAAAGTGATAACTTTAATGTCACAAGTTACCAATCATTTATTTATTTTTATAAATTTCATTAATGTGTAGTATAAATGACAAGAATGTGTTAATCTAATTCAACATGACACAACCTTGATCAAAATTTACTCCTTTGCATTTTAGATCTATTTTGGATCACACTTGAATTCTTTCATCTTTAAGAATGTTTTTAAAAAGAATTTCAAGTTATAGTTTTTTTTATTCACAATAATGGTTATAATTTATATTAGAAAATGTTGTAGCAAAACTGGACAACTTTGTAACGCAACCAACATAGATCTAGATCCATCTTAACTCCAGATCTATGATCAAATCTATTGAGGTGAAAACATTTTTTAGAGTGCAAAACTTTACGAAAGGTTAAAGGTTTGCACACTTGAGGAAATGTTTGCACCTTGAGAGATTTAATCCATCTCAAAGCTTGATAGATTCGGGGTTTAAGATGGATCTATGCTAGTTCCATTCATGGGTGGTCACACAAACTTTGTAGATCAACAACAATATGTATATCTATATGTCAAAAATTAATCTGTTCATTTGAAAATTTATTCAGTTTATTGAAAATATAGAGAATATGAATCAAAAGTATAGTTAATGAGTTACTTGAGGAAATATAGATAATATGAATCAAAAGTATAGTTAATGAGCTACTTGAGGAATATGTTGAATATAAAATGTAACAATGTAGAATGATGAAAAATGTGATAATAACAAGAATACATAGTAAATTACAAATATTTACATAGTGATCAATCTCAACCTTTCTTCTTTTGCTTTTCTATTTTTCTAGGTTGAACAAGTTTTTCACATTTATATATCTTAATATTATAATTGTTTTAATTTGCAAATACTAATAAATCACAAATAACCAAACAAAGTACATGAAATCAATGCACCCTATTGTCTTATGTTATATCATTGTTAAAATGAATACAACTACATGATTATGCTAAAACATTTTTTGTTGCTTGATCACTTAAGTCAATGCATATTTTTTTGCATTAAATCAATGCAACTAATTGCTCTAAATCATTTATCATTGTGTTAACTTTATTCTTATCATTTCTTCAATTAATTAATACACTAAATCATTTTTCATAGTATTATCACTGAAACCAATGCTCCTATTGCTCTAAATAGTAAATAGTAAATACTAAAGTAATAGT
>ML777635.1:94422-151685 GCA_009831015.1 Picea engelmannii
TATATATATATATATAATAGCTTGTGTAATTTTTGTTTTATTAATTGAGCGAACTTTTTTAATTGAGCTTTTAATGGAGCTGACTTTAAATTTTTGAAATCTTATAAATCTCATAGTGGGTTGTAGAGCGCCTCTTCACACAAAAAGAGGAAAATATGGTCATGACCGAATGTGGAAGATATTTCCAATGCTAAAAGGTTAGGTATTATGCCAACTCCTAAATTTTCTTTTTGCCCATAATTTCTTTCATATCCTTGGATACATGAGTAAATGTAAACAAACTATGAACATAAATGAGTGCATAAACAATACAAGTTTAAAATAAGTTTTGATGTTGATTTTTGGTCATCATCAACTATAGAGTTGGAGTGCTCTTTTCTTCTTTACTACTTTCATCCATTCCTTCTTCGAGTCATGTATAGGCTTCACTGAATCCTAATGTTCCTCTTTTCTTGATTTGGATTTTCAAAAGGATTTATGTATCTTCTACTCTACTTCTTTCTCCTCTACCCACTCTATTTGTTTCTCCTCAACCTAGTGAGCGCAACTCATTCGAAGTTAAGGGATGGGTTGAGGGATGCTTTCTAGTTCACCAGGGGGGCTGGTGTACTCACCAACCAAGGAGAACGAGGATAGATTTTCTGTATAGAACTAATTGCCTCAATTGACAATGCAATTAAGGATGGTACTATATGATTAGGTTGTGGATACTTGCTAATTGAAGGGTAGTCGTTACTAATCAATTAGTGTAATCAATTAGGGAAGGCCTAGGTATCATACACAAAAATAAATTTGGATTCTTTATTATCATACACAAACATTTTAATATTAATATGAGAGTATGTACATGTGAATTAGATGCTCTACGACCCAATCTATCCCTCTAATGAAATTCGACCATGTAACATTTTAATAGGAGAGTATGTCCCTTTCACGACCCTTCCTCTTCCTCCTATAAAATTCGACCATGATAACTATTTATGTAAGTGTTGGGGTTGTAAAGTGATAATTATGAAATTTGACCAAGCAAACTATTTATATAAGTGTTGGGGATGTATAGTATTAGGGGATTCCAGTATTGCTAAAAGACTTGACAGATTTTTGTGGCCGAGGATTTATTAGGCCCATCTATGAGATATAGATCGTGTGTGGAATTTCCATACATATATGTTGGCCCTCGACCAAGTTTTGAGGAAACATTGGTCGTGTTTGACCATTTTTGGGACTTCGACAGGATGGTCGAAGATGGAGTGCCCAGGCGGAGCGGAGATTGCGGGATCTCACCTATTTTGCGGACTTTTGGGGCTTTCAGGGTTTATGTAATGGGTTAAGGGATGTCAGCCCATGGGTTTACCCATGATTAGGCCTCTTTGTAATGCATAAATAAGTAGCTAAGCGATGCAAGAAGTACTACTAGTTATTAATTGGCTTAGTGCATGACTAGTTAGGCTTTGTGCAAAGAGTATGTTAAGGCTTGCAGAGCTAAGTGCAAGTGTTTTGTAAGTGGCCTTGTGCACATACATTGTATGTATGACTTTGTGCTATTGAGGAGTTGGATCTGTGCCTTGACCTGATTTTGGGAAGGTGGATCTAGTGCACTATGCGCAGATCACCTGTCTAGTGCAAAGCTCGGCTCTGTGGCTTTGTGCATAGGAGCAAAAGAATGTAAGGAGCTTGAAGACTAATAAAGAATAAGAGGAAGTTTGTGGATGTATCCCCACACATGGGTGAACCATGTATAACCTGTGTTGATGTGCTTTGTGCGATGTTGTTGGTGATGGTTATGTGTTTATCTCCTTAGTGCATTGTTCTGTATATATGTTAGATAGATATATGGATGATTAGTGCTCTGTTGATGTTGAATGAATGTTAGATCTGAGCTAATGCTATGTGCTAAGTATCTTAAAGTAATTAATCTTGGTTGTTACTGTGCTAATATGTAGTTAGGGCTTAATTTGTGATGTGAATGTGACTTATGTACTAATGTATATTATTATCTGAGTGTTCTGCGTAGTATTAGAATCATAGATCTGTGTCTCGGCCTGGTTGCAGACACCTGTGTCATGCAACCCCCCCTTCTCCTACCTCGGGTGAGACTGCATCTGCTTCGTAGGTGTTGTCGAAAGGGCCAGTAGTTAGGGTTTTGTTGGTAAGTTGTTGAAGTGTTGAACCCTGGGTCTGCTCCTGTGCCAACAAATGGTTTCGTTGCCAGGACTTGAAACTGTGATTGTTGGGAACTGAAGAAAAGAGAAAGATCTGTGCTAAGAAAGAAACCCGATTTGAAGAAAAGAGGTAAGATCTTAAAGCTTTGTTCTCTAGTAAAGGTAAGATAAGTGGAAATTTTTACTTCAAAAGTATGAATCTAGGTATGTTTGATAGATTTTGTCTTAGTCTGAAAACTAGGGCATGGTTAGAAGAAAGAATTGATCTGAATAAATGTGATAGAAATAGAGAAATATATGTTATTCCTATGCATAGAAATTTTTTTTGGACTAATAAGTGGATGCAGGAACCTAGAAAGAATTTTTGCAGATTGCAGGTCTATCACTATGATCCTAGTGCCAATACAGGAAAGACTAGGGATCATTTAAAAGAAAGAGAGGATTGACACTATGTTATAATTGCATAAGGCCTAGACTTCTTACTAAGGAATGCCCTAGTATAGGTCCTATTTTTCTTTGTTGCAAAGTTGTTGGTCATGAGGTTTTGGATTGTCCTAGAATGATTGCTAAAGTTGAAAAGATGAACATGAGACAAGAAAACTTTGAAGAAGGTCAAGAGACTAAGGATATGTTAAAGAATCATACAAAAAAAGAGACAGAAACTATGTTAATACAGTTACAAGAGGTAATGGATGATCACAGAGACATCAGTTTACCAGAGATCTTGAAAGAAAAATAGCGCATAGTGACAAGAATAGAAGACTTTGACATAGACTGTGTATTGAATGAAGAAACTCATGTGAATATTATGCTAGAAAACACTTGGGAAATTTTGGGAAATCATGCTATGATACCTTCATTGGGAAGGATAGGCTTGTTTAAATGAAAGATGATAACCTTATTTGGAAGAGTTACTAATATACATATGATTGCTCACGAAACATCGACTGAAGAAGAATTTGAAGTCATTAAATTTATTGAGAGCAACACCCATTTTCCACTCTTGTTAGGAAAGACTTGTATTGAGAAGTATCATATCAGAAGAAAAGCAGAGGAGGAAGCTACAGAACAAAAAAAGAAAGAACTAAGGGACCTCATAGCCAGAAAACTAGAGCGACTAATAGAAGAAAAAGAGGATAAGTCGAAGCAATAGAAGACAAGAGAATTATCTATTGAGGTTGACAGAACACAGAAAGGTTTAAAGGACCTATCCATGAAAGAAAGAAAAATACCTACCTTGGAGTTAATAAGAGAAGAGGTATTAACTTTGCACCCTTTGAAAAAACATCAACTGTGTGAAGCTACTATGCTAAGAGAAAGTAAGAATAAGAATGGAAAGATGAATCCAAAAATTCAAATCAGAGGAAAGAAGGCAAGAAAGCTCAGTAAGAAGAAAACAAAGTTAGAAAAACTACGGGAAGTTACAGAGAAGACTTCGCAGGAGGTAGGCTTGAAAAACTTGAACCTCGCCGGAATAAGCAGAACCACGCAGAATGAGACTTCGCCACGACGAAGCTATATGACCGTTGGAAGTGCCCCAACCGTTAGAATGATGCTCCAAAATGGATAGAAACATAGTTATTGATGGAGAGACCTCCATTGGTCTGTTGAGACCGTGCCATAACAGACGGATGCACATTGATGGAGGGATCTGTTACGACGCTTGTCTATTTAACCAGTCGGACACTGCGTCGGGACCACTTTTTTCCAACCGCGATTATCCGAGCTAACTGAGAATCCATTGTATACCACGTTGTTCTTTCTAGACCTCACCATCCATTTGATTACCTCGTCTGTCTACTCGCCTACACAATCTATTTTGTTATGAGTGTGAATGTTGGGTGAACATAGCGCGTTAGAAAAGTCAGTGGAGGAAATTCTCATGGATCTCATGGCTGAGAGAGTCATGTCCGTAGGATTACATGCGTCGTCGACTGGGGAATTGCAAGCATCCCCTTCAAATTCACATCGGTCTAGCCGACTTGCTACTGAAAAGTGAATCAAACACCGCGATGATTTGGCTAACGTGAAGCATATCCCGTCATTCTTGCTGGAGTACATACCGCCTTTGGCTGGCATAGTGAACCGCAATAGTATCCCACATGATTTCAAGTACACGCTGATCACTGTGTACCTCCTGTTGTCGCAAGAGTTGGTTCTAGGCTGTAATAGAGCCAAGCCTTAGCACATTTTAAAAGAAATAATTTTTTTTGATTGATCAGTCATAGGAGGCTTCTAGAACTAGGTATGAAATAGACCTTTCAATCACTTATAGATCAGAAATGAAGAGGCATGACCTCGTCTTCTAAATTCATTTCAAAATCGTGAGGATGGATAGAAGATAGGGGATGAACAAAACTAAAAGAAAAATCCAAGTATCTAATTTTGATAAATCTGGTCTTCCTTTCAATAGAAGAAATAACACCAAACTTCAAATATCTGAACACAGGTCTTGTCTCACTCATATCAAGACAAAGGAAAAGCTATGAACAAATAAAACTTGTAAATAAGGCAAAACAATGAAGATGTAGGTCTTGTTCTACTCACACCAAAACAGAGGAAAAATTGCACTTTAAGGAATGCTTTAAATTAGCTACAACAGAAGTATCACTGAATTGTAACCATTGTAAGCTGAATTAATGAATGGAAGGAAGAAAGAGAAGTAATGAAAACTTCAGAAACAATAACACAAGAAGAAGACATAATTAGACAGTGAAAAGGTGTAGAATCTCTTGACATTCTATTCTATATTTGCTAAAAAGGAATGCATTACAAACCCAGCCTCCAAAAGGATCTCGGGTTGTTGCCCCCCTTTCTTCTTCAAGAAGATACAATAATATAAGTCTTCTGCCCCCTTTCAAATAACTAAAAAATGATTCGAATTACAAAGAAATCCCTCTAGAAATGAATAGGTATCTCATGTAGGTATTGAGGTCGAAATCCTCCCTAGGAGGTCTAATTTCCTCCCAAAAGATAACAACAATTACTATCAATTCTGGAAACTTTCTTCCATAGAAAAATGGTCCAAACTGCTAAAAATTGGGGCTGCGGTTATGGTTCTGTATCTCTCGAATCATGACAGATGCGTATAAAATAAAAGAGGATTTTGTGCATCTTTTTGTTTTGAGATAAACCTCTCTCAGTTCCCTGAGATACGTTTTCATTTGCCCCAGATCGATAGTTTACAAACATGAGTCAAAACAAAAAAATATGAGATCCGAAAATTAGGTCTCGGAGATGGATTCGATTCTCCCAATATGTGACACCTGTAGGAAAGATGAGAGAGTCTATTGATATTTGATGTGTTAGGCAAAAAATCGTTCTACCATTTTTTATCAAAATGATACTCCAGTCGCTCAGAATCATCATTTGAAAATGATGACTCAGCACAGTAAAAAATGCCACATTTATGAAAATTAACCTCATCTTTTGGGGGAATTTTGACTATATTTCCAAGCTCTAAATGAAATTATGAATACACCAATGGAAAGCTCAGGATCTGTAGATATCTATCGACTATTCAAACGTGGAAAATGGCCTCTCCAAGGCTGATAAAAATGGTTGTTTTCCAAGACAATTTATCACTAGAGAAAACCTACGATTTCGGTGGTTAATAGGCCGAAAACAAGGGTATCTTAGCTGCCAAAAGTCCTAGCTTTTAGTGGCTAACAGTGAGATTTCAGAGCCCCGTAAGTCACCGAAAGTCTCGAAACCCTGATTTTAGGTTTCAGGTTTTGGGGAAATGGAGCAATGGTCAAAATCTTTATGTCGGCCAAACCCCCGACTACTGAAACCCCGAAATGGTGATGTGGCATTTATGTGAAACCCTATTATAGCAATTTTATGTCATTTATTTCATTCTTTTCATGCCTACTCATGAGCTCTTCCTCCATGTGGCTTGATGCGTGGCGCTTGAACACTTGGTCTTGGCCGATACACTTTCGGCAGTTAAGGGCATATGAAACCTGAGATTTAAGCTACCAAAAGTCTGCACTTTCGGTAGCTAAACACTATAAATTTTTTCCTCCTAAGCTACCGAAAGCCAAAATTTCAATATTTGTTCCAACATAAGCTCCATCTAGGGATGGTGCTTTCCTATAAAGAGGAAAGAACAGTAGACCAAGTTCCTTCATCCATTGGGTGACCTGAAATCATCCTTATCAAACTCTGAACCCTGTCACTTTACTTGCAGCTTTCCGAAACAAAAAACCGCTTATGCATTCATTGGGCTATGGAGTCATAATGTCTTAAAACATAACCATACTGGACTCCAAACTAAACTAGAAACATACTGAAAACCACTGTTGTACTCTAATGCTCAAAGTTAAGCTTATTTATATATATCACCTACTCTAAGTACTGAAAAATTCCCATTTAATTAAATGATACAAAAATGCCAGTGAAGCTAATCCAAAAACTATCTACTTAGTTGAAATCTGCTCACACTTTCTTTGAGCAGGCTGAAACAGGAAACTGACAACTCCCATCTAAAATGTTGTTGAACATAAATGTTCAATTTTACTCTCGAATCCAATAACAAAACATCCATAGTATAATATAATCCTCCATAAAATGACTCTAAGAGGCCAACAAAAGGATCATGAAAAAATGCATGGTCCTGAGGTTTTAAATAACAAGCTTCATCAAAGACTACCGCGTGCTCCAATTTATATTGCTTAGGGTCATCCTCAAAGAGAGTATCTGAACACCCTTCAAGATCATCTGGAATGGAATCTCCAAAACCATGGCATAATCTTGTCTGAAGACCATCATCTTTGCATGAAAAATCTGCAGCAAGTTGTTGTACAGAAACAATGTAATAATCATCACTATACTCTTCATATTTAGGTTCAATAGATAACTCAGGAAGGTCATTAGAAGTATCACTGAAATAACAATGCAAATTAGCTACAGCATAAGTATCACTGAATTGTAACCATTGCAAGCTGGATGAATGAATGGAAGGAAGAAAGAGAAGTAATGAAAATTTCAGAAACAATAACACAAGAAGAAGACATAATTAGATAGTGAAAAGGTGTAGAATCACTTGACATTTTGTTCTATATTTGCTGAAAATGAATGAATTACAAACCCAGCCTCCAAAAGGCTCTCGGGTTGTTCCCCCCCTTTCTTCTTCAAGAAGATACAATAATATAAGTCTTCTGCCCCCTTTCGAATAACTGAAAAATGGTTCGAATTACAAAGAAATCCCTCTAGAAATGAATAGGTATCTCATGTAGTTATTGAGGTCGAAATCCTCCCTAGGAGGTCTAATTTCCTCCTAAAAGATAACAACAATTACCATCAATTTTGGAAACTTTCTACCATAGGAAAATGGTCCAAACTGCTAAAAGCTGGGCTGCGGTTATGGTTCAGTATCTCTCGAATCGTGACAGATGTGTATAAACTAAAATAGGATTTTGTGCATCTTTTTGTTCTGAGATAAACCTCTCTCATTTCCCTGAGATACGTTTTCATTTGCACCAGATCAACAGTTTACAAACATGAGTCAAAATAGGAAAATATGAGATCCAAAAATTAGGTCTCGGAGATGGATTCAATTCTCCCAATATGTGACACCTGTAGGAAAAATGAGAGAGGATATTTATCTTTGATGTTTTAGGCAAAAAATCCCTCGACCGTTTCTCAAAATGATACTTCAGTCGCTCAGAATCATCATTTGAAAATGATGACTCAGCACAGTAAAAAATGCCACATTTATGAAAACTAACCTCATCTTTCAGGGGACTTTTGACTATCTTTCCAAGCTCTAAATGAAATTATGAATACACAAATGGAAATCTCATGATCTGTAGATGTCTATCGACTATTCGACCATGGAAAATGGCCTCTCCAAGGTTGAGAAAAATGGTTGTTTTCCAGGGCAGTTTATCACTGGAGAAAACCTATGATTTCGGTGGCTAATAGGCCGAAAACAAGGGTATCTTAGCTGTCGAAAGTCTTGGCTTTCACCGGCTAACAGTGGGATTTAAGAGTGTCGTAAGCCACCAAAAGTCCCAAAACCCCGATTTTGGGATTCGGGTTTCGATAAAACGAAGCAATGGTCAAAATATTTATGTCGGCCAAACCCCCGACTGCTGAAACCCCGAAATGGTGATGTGGCATTTATGTGAAACCCTATTATAGAAATTTTATGTCGTTTATTTCATTCTTTTCGTGCCTATTCCTGAGTTCTTCCTCCATGTGGCTTTATGCGTGGCGCTTGAACGCTTGGTCTCGGCCGATACAATTTTGGCAGCTAAGGGCATATGAAACCTGATATTTAAGCTACCAAAAGTCTGCACTTTCGGTAGCTAAACACTATAAATTTTTTCCTCCTAAGCTACCGAAAGCCAAAATTTCAATATTTGTTCCAACATAGGCTCCATCTAGGGATGGTGCTTTCCTGTAAAGTTGCAAGAAAAGTATACCAAGTGCCTTCATCCATTGGGTGACCTAAAATCATCCTTATAAAACTCTGAACCCTTTCACTTTACTTTCACCTTTCCAAAACAAAAAGCCGTTTATGCATTCATTGGGCTATGGAGTCATAATGTCTTAAAACATAACCATACTGGATTCCAAACTAAACTGGAAACATACTGAAAACCACTGTTGTACTCTAATGCTCAAAGTTAAGTTTATTTATATACATCACCTACTCTAGCTACCGAAAAATTCCCATTGAATCAAATGATACAAAAATAATAGTGAAGCTAATCCAAAAACTATCTACTTAGTTGAAATCTGCTCACACTTTCTTTGAGTAGGCTGAAACAGGAAACTGAAAACTCCCATCTAAAATGTTGTTGAACATAAATGTTCAATTTTACTCTCAAATCCAATAACAAAACATCCATAGTATAATATAATCCTCCATAAAATGACTCTAAGAGGCCAGCAAAAGGATCATGAAAAAATGCATGGTCCTGAGGTTTTAAATAACAAGCTTCATCAAAGACTACTGCGTGCTCCAATTTATATTGCTTAGGGTCATCCTCAAAGAGAGTATTTGAACATCCTTCAAGATCATATGCAATGGCATCTCCAAAACCATGGCATAATCTTGTCTGAAGACCATCATCCCTGGATGAAAAATTTGCAGCAAGTTGTTCTACAGAAACAATGTAATAATCATCACTATAGTCATCATATTTAGGTTTAGTAGATAACTCAGGAGAGTCATCAGTCAGACAAATGCTCAAGACATCAACTTTGGATCTCTCAAGCAAAGGTAACTCTGTTACTATCTCTGGCATACTGTTTATTTCAGAATCACGCTCCTGCAAATCACAATCTAAATCATTCTCGAACAACAAACTTTCTTCAGGATCATTAAACATGGCAACCATATCTTTTTCACAAAACAAAACAGAGTCTAAACGTTGATCTCCTGGTAGGAAATCATCATCATAAATAGGTTCACTAACTTCCTGTAAAGTTCCATCAAACACATGATTGTCATCATTTAAAAACATATTTACATTTTCAGAAATGGAAGAAGTTTGACACTCATATCCGGGACTGTGTGAAAGCTGCAAATCTGTGTGAATAGGGGCTACAACATAGCTGTGCAGGAGCAGATCTGTTTCTTTTTTAGTTAAAGGAGGAGGTGGTATGTGTAACTTTTGGATCAAGCAACTATCTTTCTCTTCTATAGGTTGACCATGATGTTGAATATCTTCTTCTTGAATATGATCACAAGAGCTATCATATCCTGTTTCTTTATAAGCCAACTCTTCATCATGCTGGTCATCTTCACCCACTTGAGAAATTTCTGTTGTTTCTTCTTCCTCTTCAAGAGGATTTGTTTGATATTTTGGTCTTATGAATTCTATATTACAACAATCTTCAAAAAGGATTTCAACTGAATATATCCTCTTACAATGTTGATGAAAAATTGTGTGAAAATATTTCAATGAAGGAATATTGGAATGGGGTAAAGATTTATACCAGAGCCTAGCATCTCTTTCCAATGAAAACATAAACAACTTCATGAGGACATCTTCATGATGTACATTTAATTTATCCATGATCTTGTGGAATTCAAACAGGTGTTGAGCAGGATTGTCGTCCACATATCCTCCAAATTTAGGAAGGACATCTTCCCAAATTGTAATGTCTGGAACAGTGTTTGGAAAACCATAAAAAATTGTAAAGTCCAGAGGAGAAAACCTTGAAGCAATCCATGCAGCGAACAAATTCAACATTTTGAGACCAGTGGAGTTGCCAGTGAATCATATAGAGTCTTCAAACCAAGGAGTCGCCAGGTGAATGATCACAACCAATTGAATGCTTATCCCTTGTTCACCATCAAGAGATAGGTCTGAACTTTGTTGTATCCTAGGGAAGATAACTTTGTCCTCCGTTCCCCGGTAATGACACCAGAAAATGTTATCGCAAGATTTGGTTCTAGTCTGTAATAGAGCCAAGCCTCAACACATTTTAAAAGAAATAAATTTTGTTGATTGATTAGTCATAGAAGGCTTCTAGAACTAGGTCTGAAACAGACCTTTCAATCACTTATAGATCAGAAACGAAGAGGCATGACCTCATCTGCTAAATTCATTTCAAAATCATGAGGATGGATAGAAGATAGGGGATGAACAAAACTGAAATAAAAAGCCAGGTATCTAATTCTGATAAATCTGGTCTTCCTTTCAATAAAAGAAATAACACCAAACTTCAAATATTAGAACACAGGTCTTGCCTCACTCATATCAAGACAGAAGAAAAGATATGAAAAAATAAAACTTGTAAATAAGGCAAAACAATGAAGATGCAGGTCTTGTTCTACTCACACCAAAATAGAGGAAAAAATGCACTTTAAGGAATGCTTTAAATTAGCTACAACAGAAGTATCATTGAATTGTAACCATTGCAAGATGAATTAATGAATGGAAGGAAGAAAGAGAAGTAATGAAAACTTCATAAATAATAACATAGGAAGAAGACATAATTAGACAATGAAAAGGTGTAGAATCTCTTGACATTTTGTTCTATATTTGCTGAAAAGGAATGCATTACAAACCCAGCCTCCAAAAGGATCCCAGCCAGTCCCTAACCCCAATAATCAACCCACCCACCCTGTGCAGAATACAAAAGTTCAAACCTTTCTCACCGATGAAATTCAACTACGATCAGGGAAAGTTGTAAACCAATCAGATCCTGTAGTAATAATTCAGGAAGAAAATGATAATCATTCTGAGGAAGAAAACACTGAAACCACCCCTGCAGAAGAAGAGGCCTCTCCTCCTATTCCAATCATTTCTCAGTCTATAAGGGTACCCCAACAAATTAACCTCCCACCTTACCCCGAAAGACTATTAGTAAGGAAACCCGACCCACCCTTGCACAGAGATATAGAAGATGAATTACGAAATGTGTGCATAAAAATACCTTTACTGCAAGCCATTAAGGATATCCCTATATACACCAAAATCATAAGGTATCTTTGCATTAAGAAACCAAGAAGGAAGAAGAAGGAACCTCCCCTTGTTCAGGTGGTGGGACAATTATCTGAATTTATTTATGAAATGCCATACAAATATAATGACCCTAGAAACCCAGTTGTCACTGTTGAAATTAATGGTATTTCTCTACCAAATACACTCATTCATTTGGGTGCAGATATTAATGTAATGCCTTTTGACACTATGCAAAATCTCCAAATCAATCAGTTAAGACCAACCCAAACCATGATCGATTTGGCAGATAAGTCAGTCATTAGCCCTGCAGGAAGTCTAGATGATGTCACAGTCACCCTAGCTTCTTGGGAATATCCAGTAGACTTTTTAGTCATCTATTCTAAATCATCCTCCAAACCAGGACACCCTGTGGTTCTTGGCTACCCTTGGCTGGCCACAACAGATTCTTTTATCAGTTGTCGATCTGGTGAGATGACTATATCCAATGGCACACATAGCCAAAAACTTGTTCTCTTCCCTCCTTCCCAACTGGCACATGAAATACCTATTTGGTTAGAAAACCCTTATGGAGAGGAAGATTGCATCAGACCTCTGTTAACACTTGAACAAGTAAAAGGAATATAAGAACAATCAGATGAACAAGTCTTAAGCTTATTTTTGGCTGACACAAATTGCATTGAATACCCAAGGTCTTTTGTAGAATTGTCACATATTTTTAGTTCCGAATTTCAACAAACCTGGCACCCAGATATCACTCAATTATATACTTTATCACCAGCCTCCTCATACAAGGAAGAAACTACTAAACTTGTTGAGATTAGCCCAAGAAAACCTTTTTATATCAACTCTAGTTTGGAACCATAACAAAAGACACAAGTAATTGAAAAGCTCCAAAGACAATTTGATGCCTTTGCATGGGATTATGCAGACATGAAAGGCATTCACCCTGACACATGCACACATAATATCTACACCAATGACCAAATCAAACTAGTTAGACAACCTCAGCGAATGATGAATCCAACACTTAAATATATTGTAAAAGAGGAATTGCAAAAACTCCTTCAAGCCAATCTCATATACCCCATTTCAGATAGTCAATGGGTATCTCCACTTGTCATAGTTCCCAAGAAAAATGGTAAGTGGAGGATATGTGTAGAATTTCGAGAGTTGAACAAAGCCACCCATAGGGACTATTTCCCCTTACCATTTATTGATCAGGTGTTGGATACCTTATCTGGAAAGAAGTATTTTTCGTTCTTTGATGGGTTTAGTGGTTACAACCAGATACAAATAGCACCCAAAGACCAAGAGAAGACCACTTTAACCTACCTTTGGGGCACCTATGCTTATAGGGTGCTCCCTTTCGGACTTTGGAATGCCCCAACCACTTTTCAAAGGGCTGTCCTAGCCATTTTCTCTGACTTGACCAATGATTGTGTGGAAGTCTACATGGATGACTTTACAGTCCATGGACAAGACTTCCAGGAAGCATTGGCCAGTTTAGAAAAAGTCTTGATTAGGTGTAAGGAAACTAATCTTTCCTTAAGTAATGAAAAATAAAAAATGATGCTCACTAAAGGTATTTCTTTGGGACATCACATTTCTGGTTCTGGCATGAGAGTTGATCCGACAAAGATTTATATCATCACACAAATCAGATTAGCTTCCTCACAAAAGGAAGTCCGCATCTTTTTAGGACATGCTGGCTACTATAGAAGATTCATTCTGAATTTCACAAGCCTATCTACCCCTTTATTCAAATTATTATCTAAAGAAGCTGAATTTAAGTGGGATGATGAATGCCAAATATCTTTTGAAATTCTAAAATAGAAATTGTCAACTACCCCTGTATTAAGAGGACCAAATTGGTCCCTTCCTTTTCATATCTGTATCGACGCCTTAGACACAACCCTTGGGACAGTCCTTGGACAAAGAGAAAATCAAATGCCCTATGCTATTTACTTCGTCAGTAAAAATCTGTCTCCAGCTGAAGTTAATTATATGATCACAGAAAAAGAATTGCTAGTTGTAGTCCATGCTATCAATAATTTAGACACTATATTACAAGATATCAAGATTTTGTACACATTGATCATTCAACCATCAAATTCTTAATGAACAAACCTGTAACAAATCCTAGAGTTACACAATGGCTCTTATTATTACAAGAGTTTAATATCAACATTATTGATAGACCTGGTAAAGATAATCTTGTGGCTGATTTCTTATCTAGAATGATTCATATGGGAGATAATGCATCAGTAGAAGATACCTTTCCTGATGAAAATTTATTTGCTATTTCTACATTCACTCATTGGTATGCAGATGTCGCTAACTATCTTATGACAGGGAAGATGCCTAAGAAATTGTCTCCTAGAGAAAAACAGAAAGTAATTCAACTAAGTGCAAATTACATGTGGCACGATGACTGCCTCTATAAAACAAGACCAGATTTGGTGACCAGAATATGTGTAAGGGAAGATGAAATTCATGATATTTTACAAGCTTTCCATGATGGCCCTTGTGGAGGACACTTTGCAGACAAAAGGACCGTTTACAAAGTTCTGCAATCAGGTTACTACTGGCCCCATATTTTCAGAGATGCTAAAACCTATGTATCCAATTGTGATGAATGCCAATGAATGGGTAAGGATACTGCACGATACCAAATGCCACTTCAAGCCCAAGTAGTTATTGAGCCTTTCGAGAAATGGGCATTAGATTTTGTAGGGCCCATTAACCCTGCATCTAAAAAGAAAAAGTATATACTTGTATGCACTGACTATGTGAGTAAATGGGTTGAAGCAAAAGCTTTAACAACTGCAAGTGAACAATCAGTGGTAGACTTCCTTTTTAATGATATTTTTACTAGATTTGGTGTACCTCGAGAAATTGTGACTGATCAGGGAACTCAATTTACCTCTCATCTGGTCAAATCTATTATAGAACAATACCAAATCAAACACAGGAAATCTACACCCTACCATCCACAGGAAAATGGACAAGTAGAATCTGCAAACAAAGTTATTGAGTCCATTCTTACCAAAACAGTACAACTACACCATAAGGATTGGGTTGACAGATTATTAGAGGCCTTGTGGGCTTATAGAATCACCTGGAGGAATACAACAAGACATACACCCTATGATTTGGTATATGGGAAGCAGGTGCTTCTCCCAATAGAATTCCAGATCAAAACCTTCAAGACTGCAGTACAAGTTGGCATGAACTTGGGTGAAGCCCAACAACAAAGACTCTTACAACTTAATGAGCCGGATGAAATCAGGCAGGAAGCACTTCAAAGAACCACCCTCATCCAAGAACAGAGAAAAAAAATGGCATGACAAGTATCTCAAAAAGAAAAATTTTCAACAAGGAGATTGGGCCCTCTTGTATGACAACAGATTCAAGAACTTCAAAGGTAAGTTAACTACTCATTGGATGGGACCTTACAAAATTGATACTATCTATGATAATGGTTCAATCAGGATAAATACAATTGATGAACAACAAACACCACTACTTGTGAATGGTCACCAGTTGCAAGTTTACAACAAACCTCTGTGAAAAGAAGAATTCCTGACTCGTATACTACAAAATTCAGATATGAAAATGATCAGTAAGGAAGGAGATCCTCCTACTGATCCACATTGATTGATTGCTTTATTTGAAACTTTTGTACATAGGTGTGGACCAAATTTTGTTAATAAGATGAAGGAAACAAGAGACTCTTACCTCCTTTTGTTTTACTTTCACAATTTTTCTCTTTCTTTTGTAAGTAAATTTTTATAATTTATTTGATCCTTCACGAACTTGCTAAACATCAGTTTGTAGGCATCAACAATGTTCTGTTTGCTTCGGTACTAGAAATCTTGTTCTGGTTCGGTACCATTTCGGTACCACAGTCTGTCCTTCTTCAGTACTATCAAGACACATTACCTAATTGACAAAGCATCCTAGGCATATTTCAAAATATTATGTCTATTAAACTGAAGTATGAAGCTATGCAACAACCACTTAAGATGGAACCATGAAGCCGAATGAAGTATCAAATGGAAGCCCTTGTGAAGCAATAATTTCTTTTGGTTTTGTTGACAACCAAAGGGAAGTATTTTAATTTCTTTTGGTTCTATTGCTAGTTAAAAAGAAGTGTTTTAATTTCTTTTGGTTCTATTGCTTATAAATAAGATAAGAGAAAAAGGGACACAATCTGTACCTATGATTGCTCAAAGAACCATAATCCACTTTAAAGACTAGAAGTTTCCTTTATCTAGTCTTTCAACATGATTTAAAAGAAAAAAATATATTAGCCTACAGGTAACTATCTCACCCTAACCTGACTTCAATAATATTCATTGGATTATCTTATTAAAGAGTAACACATGAGTACATGAACACTCTCTACCATGGGCACACTAGGAAAACTTTTGTGGAAGAGGATGTACCAGTACCCTAAGGAAACTTTAGGTCATTCTCTTATGGACAAATTCATACAAAATTATACATCTGGATCTCTCTAAAGAAATAATATGTATCGAAAGTTTATTTTTTCCTTCAGACAAATCTTTAAAAGACATTCAAACAAGAGTACATGCCTTCCAACCCAATACCATCCCAGCCTGTAAAAAGGTTTTCAGATGAGCCTCCCCTGTCACCGTGCAAAGCACTCTTTAATAAAAACCAAAATAGGTGACTATGGACAAGAAGTCTCTAATGGAAAAAGAGTTTAAGAGACTAACCCACTGGGATACTGAATAGGTTTGCTGGCAGCGGGTACTGGTCTGTGGTATGACTAGGAAAACCCATCAGGGTACTGAACAGGCTTGTTGGCAATGGGGCATTCTACCCGGGGAAGTCATCTCTCACTAATTAACATAACTACCCCACCAGAGTACTGAACAGGCTTGCTGGTAGTGGGTTCTGGTTGAGAAATGTCTCATCTATACTTGTCTGATTGAAAAATTCACTTTTGTCATCTAAAACGAAAAGAGCAAAGGTCACTTGGCTTTCATGAGATACAAACTCCAGATTAATAAGCAACATAATTACTTCAAGAAAATGTCCATTTGAGAATCACCCTAAGTCAACTTACTGGTCTGACATCTAAAGCCTACATTACCTAAGAAGGAAACTTCTTAAGAGTGGATCCCTAACTAGGGAGTCTAATATGCTCATATTGTGAAATTTATCTATAACATCCAATGATAGTAAATCTCTGAAGTAAGTTAGGTGGGATCTGTTCTTCTAGCAAACATATATATATTCCCTTGTTTCACTACGGAATGCTACCTCTGTCAAATTAAAAGAAGGACAATTTCACTTTTTTGGCATGAGATCATATGATAGGTGATAAACTGTATTTCTAAAATTTGATTGGTTTCTTTTGCTCTTATCATATTTTCTCCATTATGATATAAAATGTTGAATCTTCTTGCATACAGATTTACAACATCTTTGGCATGGGGGAAGGTCAAAGAGCCCCTTCAGAACTCTTTTCCATACTTACATGATCACCCTGCAGAACCAAATACAAAAGAAGATAAGCACAACATAAAAGAAGTACAGGATATTCCCGTACCAAGTTTTCAAGAAACTTCAGTATAAAAGGATGAATTCTAAGAATCTACAAGCAGTCTCACATGCTATGGGTATTGATCATACAAAGATAAAAGAAAAGGTAACATGGTATTTATTTTCTTATGCTCATAAAACTACAATAGGTATGAAAATATATACTAGATCTTATGACCTTAGTATTAAAAACATGCACCTATCCCTCATACCCATATGCCTAAATCTAATCAACCCTCTCATAGCACTCGAACATGGTTAAAGGAAAAAATTACATCAAAGTATGAAGCATGTCTAGTAATGATAAGCCACAAGTGTATTTCATCCTTCAACAATTCACGAACTTATCTTGTATCATGAACCATGATCCAACATCAAAATTCACCACTCGGAAGTCCAATCACCTATCCCAAAATGATGCTTTGATACCCAATGTCTTGTCCTCATCATTACAGTAGCAGGTAGAAATGAAATGGGTTATCTGGGTGGCGAAGCCATCCAGATAAGCCTCACCTGGTCATAAATTTTCCTTGCGGCATCCTTACTTAAACTTACCATCCGCATTATCAATGCCATCACCATATTTTCCTTGTCGCTAGCTCTCTCTAGTCTCGAGCTTACTCCTCTCCGGTACCAAACCCTTACCCTGATCAATTAACTAAACCCTTGTGCTACAACCTGATCCTTTTCTCACAACTTATAACGATGGTTGTTAGTAGACACGAACTAGTCTTCCAAATTTATAGAGAAACCGAAGAGTACCAATTATGTCAAGAAAAATATGCTAGATCGGGATGGATGCCATTTCTGGAAAAATTCATAGGATGGCACGAGAAGATATCTCATGAATTTATTCAGGGCTACGATGGGGAGATTGCGCATATAGGCAGTCTACAACTGACAATTAATGAAGCAACCTTAAGGGAGGTCACGGGATTACCTAACAGAGGAGCCAAATACTTCAAAGGTGTAGGAATCAATAAGGAGATGTGCCAACGATTCTTGAAAGAAGATCATTAGCACCCTGACTGGAAAAAGGGGATCCCTAGGAACTATATCAAGGAAGAGTATCATCCAATGATTACTAGTCTTCAACGATTAGTCACTTGTGAGGGCAAGTATGTTGTGACTTTCATATATCATATTAGGCTTCTATTACACTTTGAAGGAGGCCCTGAAATTGATTTCCCATATTTTCTATGGATGAGTTTGAACAAAATGGTAAGAGGTGTTAAATACCTATCCAAAACTGAGAAGACTAGCATCTACCATCAAGGTCTCATTAAAATGTTATTTTTACATGAACTTAGGATATAGAGGATTAGTTGGAAAACCCTTATCACTCAATACCTTCCCACAGAAAAAAACCCTTTGGAGGAAGCCCAACATGCTCCAAAGAAAAATAAAGAACCTCAAAAAAAAAAGGTCAAGAAGGATAAGACAACTCCACCATCATCTAGGGCAGTGAGCCAACATGAAAAAGTAGGGTCCTCTTCCATAGTCAATAAGACTTTTAAAAGTTCTGAATTGAAAGGTAAAAACAAATCAGTAGAGGAGACTTCAATAGTGACAGTTGAGGAAAAGTGCCATTGAACAAAAATGTTAAAGAAAGGGAAGCATAGCTCGGAAACTAAAAGTAAACAGTCTATGGCACAATCCCCTGTCACCATTTCACATTTAGAAAAGAAGAAAAGGAAGCCTGTGAACACCCCTGATCTGGTACCTCCTTGTAAAATAATCACGAGGAGCATGGAAAAGAAGGGAAAAACAATCTTCAATCCTCATAAACAGGATCCAATCGATGTTACCTCCCCTTCTGATGACTTATCAGTCCAAGATGATATCCCTAGTTTGACCTAGGAACAAGCCACTATTACTTTATGTGGGATGAGGGAGGAAGTTGAGGAAAGAGCATGCATCCAACCAACAACGATAGAAACAACAAAGGCCTTAACAAAAGAACAAATGAAGGAAAACATTGGGGAAGTGCAAAAACAAAATTAGGAACTCCAACAAGAAGTGAAGGAATACCAACTATTGGACAGGTATATCAAAAAGGAAAATGAGCAATTGAAAGCAACCAGCCAAAAACTTCAATATGACCATGAAGAGACTTCTAACAAGCTCAAGAAGGTATTACGACTCCTACAATACATTAGGGTCCTAAAAAGGGATCTGAAAGAAGAGGCCTCAACCATCAACATCATTAATCCACCAAAGTAACGAACACAGTCTCATGTTTTGAAAAAATTTGGGTTTTGTTTTCAATTGCATGAGGACATGCAATGATTTTGGCATGGGGGAATGTTGAGACCCGAAAATGACATCCCCATTACCCTATTATACTCCTCATCTATACCTTTTTGGCTTACCTAAGCTTGGGTGAATGACAAGAAGACTACCATTAGCCAGTGATAAGGTCATAAGGTAAAGTATGGTTAATTCATGCATTTTTGTGGTTTATTGAGCTAGGGAATTAATGTTTCATGTACTAATGCTTCAATTTTCCATGTATAATCTTTGATCTCTAGATAAATCCAACCTTCTTGTACCATCTCAGCTATCTGGTACTTGTGCATCAAGACTGCCATTGTATGAATCCGGTACCAAATACATTCGGTACTAAAATCTCATCTGTTGCGATCCGGTACCAATGACCACACACTTTCATGATCTGATGCCAATGACCATGTACTGTAATGATCCAGTACCAACGGCCACGCACTGTCATAATCTGGTACCACCTTTTATGCACTATCATGATCCAGTACCATCTACCTGTTACGATCTGGTACCAATATGGAAGATCCTAATGCACTAAGTTAAGTTCCAAATCTCACCTAAGCCAATTGGTGGATGTCTATTTTCTTTAGCAAGGCTATGATAAGAATAGTTTGTTGATTGCCTCATCCTCATGCACTTCGTGTCATGAGGATGAAGCTAAAGATGTAACCGAATGATTGAATTTAACCACTGATTGATTTGCAAATCACTTCACCTCCTTGTGTTTCACGACTAAGACTGTTAAATAGTCGTGGCAAGGATGGTAGAATGGAGGGAGCATATTACAAACATGTGAAGCAGCGTGTGATAGTACATAACATATTCCGAGTGAATATTAATAGAATAATGTCATTTATCTCCATATTCTGATTATCTATGACTGAGTATGAGTTGAATTGTTAACGGAAGTTTGATTTTATGTTTTGAGATGTGAGTGAGAGTAATGTGTGTGCTAAAAGCAAACTTACTGTAGACTCCAGTAGCTGACCTGTTGAAGTGGCAAGGGCCCACATCCCAACAAAGTTCAACATCCTCATAGATTAACATTAGCATTTGTTTTTGTAATAGTGTAAATATTAATTTAGCTGAAGCTTTAATTTTGTCATATAATAGAAGTATAGCTTAGACTAGGATTTTCATCATATGATTGTTTAGAGATCTTTACTCGCCCTGTTTTTGCATATGCTCTATTTTTATGAATTTGATTTTATTCCATAGACATGAATGTTGGAAGCAGTAGTCGAACATATCAGAAGGAGAACTAGTGAAGTTCACAACAACACATTGTGAACCACAACATACTCAATATATTGACTATTGAACTACCCATGCTATGTCTTGATGATTGATGTTTGATTCCCTTTTCATAAGTGTGGATTGCATAGTTAGTTTTTTGGGTTAGATAACAGAGTTGATCTGTCAAACCAACTCCATCTCATACTTGCATGTGCCATAATGGATTAGATAGCCTCTCTATGAAAGACAACCAAAGTGAATTTCAGTTCGCCAATTTTATTTGTTTTCAGTATGCATAATCTAGCTTAGTTCTATACTTGTGACATTAGAAATTACCTTTATTACCGGTGTCTTGTAACTCTGTTGATTACGTATCTCGGATTGATAATTAATGAGTGCATTATACTAAACATATAAGCAACACAACAACCCTATTATAGCGATTTTATGTCATTTATTGCATTATTTTTGTGCTTACTCGTGATCTCTTCCTCCATGTGGCTTGATGCATGGTGCTTGAACGCTTGGTCTTGGCCGATACACTTTCGACAACTAAGGGAATATGAAACCTGAGATTTAAGCTACCAAAAGTCTGCACTTTTGGTAGCTAAGCACTATAAATGTTTTCCTCCTAAGCTACTGAAAGCCAAAATTTTAATATTTGTTCCAACATAGGCTCCATCTAGGGATGGTTCTTTCCTATAAAGCAGAAAGAACAGTAGACCAAGTGCCTTCATCCATTGGGCGACCTGAAATCATCCTTATCAAACTGTGAACCCTGTCACTTTACTTGCACCTTTCCGAAACAAAAAACTGCTTATGCATTCATTGGGCTATGGAGTCATAATGTCTTAAAACAGAACCATACTGGATTCCAAACTAAACTGGAAACATACTGAAAACCACTGTTGTACTCTAATGCTCAAAGTTAAGCTTATTTATATACATCACCTTCTCTAACTACTGAAAAATTCCCATTGAATCAAATGATACAAAAATGCAAGTGAAGCCAATCCAAAAATTGTCTACTTAGTTGAAATCTGCTCACACTTTCTTTGAGCAGGCTGAAATAGGAAACTGACAACTCCCATCTAAAATGTTGTTGAACATAAATGTTCAATTTTACTCTTGAATCCAATAACAAAACATCCATAGTATAATATAATCCTCCATAAAATGACTCTAAGAGGCCAACAAAAGGATCATGAAAAAATGCATGGTCCTGAGGTTTTAAATAACAAGCTTCAACAAAGACTACTATGTGCTCCAATTTATATTGCTTAGGGTCATCCTCAAAGAGAGTATCTGAACACCCTTCAAGATCATCTGCAATGGCATGTCAAAAACCATGGGGTTGAATAACCAGTGCAGAAGGGAAACCTATAAAGGGTTGAGGGATTTGGAGCCAGAGATGGGACTTAGATTCTCCCGAGCTAAGACTTCATTCTTTGGATGAAAATAATAAGGGGTTATTATAAATACAATCATCCCTCCATGAAAAATCTGCAACAAGTTATTCTACAAAAACAATGTAATAATCATCACTATACTCATCATATTTAGGTTTAGCAGATACATCAGGAGGGTCATCAGTCAGACAAATGCTCAGGACATCAACTGTGGATCTCTCAAGCAAAGGTAACTCTATTACTATATCTGGCATACTGTTTATTTCAGAATCACACTTTTGCAAATCACAGTATAAAGAATTCTCAAACATCAAACTTTCTTCAGGATCATTAAACATGGAAACCATATCTTTTTCACAAAACAAAACAGAGTCTAAAAGATGATATCCTGGCAGGAAATCATCATCATAAATAGGTTCACTAACTTCCTGTAAAGTTCCATCAAACACATGACTGTCATCATTTAAAAACAAATTTACATTTTCAGAAATGGAAGAAGTTTGACACTCATATCCGGGACTGTGTGAAATCTGCAAATCTGTGTGAATAGGGACTGCAACATAGCTGTGCAGGAGCAGATCTATTTATTTTTTAGTTAAAGAAGGAGGTGGCATGTGTAACTTTTGGATCAAGCAACTATATTTCTCTTCTGCAGGTTGACCATGATGTTGAATATCTTCTTCTTGAATATGATCACAAGAGATATCATATCTTGTTTCTTTATCAACCAACTCTTCATCATGCTGGTCATCTTCATCCACTTGAGAAATTTCTACTATTTATTCTTCCTCTTCAAGAGGATTTGTTTGATCTTTTGGTCTTATGAATTCTATATTACAACAATATTCAAAAAGGATTTTAGCTGAATATATCCTCTTACAGTGTTGATGAAAAATTGTGTGAAAATATTTCAATGAAGGAATACTGGAATGGGGTAAAGATTTATACCAGAGCCTAGCATCCCTTTCCAATGAAAACATAAACAAATTCATGAGGACATATTCATGATGTACATTTAATTTATCCACGAGCTTGTGGAATTCAAACAAGTGTTGAGTAGGATTTCCGTCCACATATCCTCCAAATTTAGGAAGGACATCTTCCCAAATTTTAATGTCTGGAATAGTGTTTGGAAAACCATAAACATTTGTAAAGTCCAGAGGAGCAAACCTTGCAACAATCCAAGCAGCGAACGAATTCAAAATTTTGAGACCAGTGGAGTCTCCAGTGAATCATATAGAGTCTTAGAACCAAGGAGTCGCCAGGTGAGTGATCACAGCCAATTGAATGCCTATCCCTTGTTCACCATCAAGAGTTAGGTATGAACTTTGTCATATCCTAGGGAAGACTTCATCCTCCGTTCCCTGAAAATGGCACCAGAAAATGTTGTTGCAAGATTTGGTTATAGGTTGTAATAGAGCCAAGCCTTATCACATTTTAAAAGAAATAAATTTTGTTGATTGATCAGTCATAGGAGGCTTCTAGAACTAGGTATGAAACAGACCTTTCAATCACTTATAGATCATAAACGAAGAGGCATGACCTCGTCTACTAAATTCATTTCAAAATCATAAGGATGGATAGAAGATAGGGGATGAACAAAACTGAAAGAAAAATCCAGGTATCTAATTCTAATAAATTTGGTCTTCCTTTCAATAGAAGAAATAACACCAAACTTCAAATATCTGAACACAAGTCTTGTCTCACTCATAGCAAGACAGAGGAAAAGCTATGAACAAATAAAACTTGTAAATAAGGCAAAACAATGAAGATGCAAGTCTTGTTCTACTCACATCAAAATAGAGGAAAATATGCACTTTAAGGAATGCTTTAAATTAGCTACAACAGAAGTATCACTGAATTGTATCCATTGCAAGTTGGATTAATGAATGGAAGGAAGAAAGAGAAGTAATGAAAACTTCAGAAACAATAACATAGGAAGAAGACAGAGTTAGACAGTGAAAAGGTGTAGAATCTCTTGACATTCTGTTCTATATTTGCTGAAAAGGAATGCATTACAAACCTAGCCTCCAAAAGGCTCTCGGGTTGTTCCCCCCCTTTCTTCTTCAAAAAGATACAATAATATAAGTCTTCTGCCCCCTTTCGAATAACTGAAAAATGATTTGGATTACAAAGAAATTCCTCTAGAAATGAATATGTATCTCATGTAGTTATTGAGGTCAAAATCCTCCCTAGGAGTTCGAAGTTCCTCTCAAAAGATAACAACAGTTACCATCAATTTCAGAAACTTTCTACCATAGAAAAATGGTCCAAACTGCTAAAACTTGGGGCTGCAGTTATGGTTCTGTATCTCTCAAATCATGACAGATTTGTATAAGCTGAAAGAGGCTTTTGTGATTCTATTTATTATGAGAAAAAAACTCTCTCCATTCCCTGAGATACATTTTCATTTTCCCTAGATCGGCAGTTTACAAACATGAGTCAAAATAGGAAAATATGAGATATGAAAATTATGTCTTGGAGATGGATTTGATTCTCCCAATATGTGACACCTGTAGGAAAATTGAGTGAGGATATTGATCTTTGATGTGTTAGGAAAAAAATCCTTTGACTGTTTCTCAAAATGATACTCCAGTCGCTCAGACTCATCATTTGAAAATGATGACTCAACACAGTATAAAATGCCACATTTCTGAAAACGAACCTCATCTTTCGGGGGACTTTTGACTATCTTTCCAAGCTCCAAATGAAATTATGAAGACACCACTGCAAATATTGGGATATTTAGATGTCTATAGACTATTCGAACGTGGAAAATGGCCTCTCCAAGGATGAGAAAACTGGTTTTTTTCCAAGGCAGTTTATCAGTAGAGAAAACCTACGATTTCGGTGGCTAACAGGCCGAAAACAAGGGTATCTTAATTGCCGAAAGTCCTAGCTTTTGGAGGCTAACTGTGCAATTTCAGAGTGCCGTAAGCCACTGAAAGTCTAAAAACCCTGATTTCGTCTTTTGGGTTTTGGGGAAACAGAGCAATGGTCAAAATCTTTATGTCGGCCAAACCCCCGACTGCTGAAACCCCAAAATGGTGACGTGGCATTTATGTGAAGCCCTATTATAGTGATTTTATGTTGTTTATTGCATTCTTTTCTTGCCTACTCGTGAGCTCTTCCTCCATGTGTCTTGATGCATGGCACTTGAACGCTTGGTCTCGGCCAATACACTTTCGGCAGCTAAGGGCATATGAAGCTTGAGATTTAAGCTATCGAAAGTCTGCACTTTTAGTAGCTAAACACTATAAATTTTTTCCTCCTAAGCTACCGAAAGCCAAAATTTAAATATTTTTTCCAACACCTCCCAAAGGGGATACGCATGGTTGGACTCCAGTTAGGACATATTCCAACTCTAAAGAACAACGATTTCAAGCTTGGAAACTGGAAGAACTACGCGATGCTCGCGCCGCATTGGTATTTGATGAAGACGGCTGGGAAAAAGCCACACATAGTCTACCAGCCATGGATAAAGGAGCTCGGGCAGTCGACGATCCTAAATGTAATGAATATCCCCCACTTTGGTCGACATCAGGAGGTTAACTCTTGCGTTAAAATCCTCCTATCATGCTACCATGGAGGGTATCTTTGGCTTGGTAGGCGTGTGACTATGGATCTGACGCTGATCCATCTCATTATAGGACTGAGCATGCAGGGACCAGACCCTCAATAGTTATACCCAGGGAAGACTTCCGATCGTTCCCTGGCGCATCGCATAAAGGAAGACTATGGTGATGTAGAAAAGGGAATATGAGGCTACAAGGTAGCCTCCATCCAGGATGGCGTAGTGCACCTAGCTTGTCAGCTTATAACGGGCAATCTCGTCAGATTGAACTGTCCAACACAAGTCACTGGATTTGTGGTAGACCTCACAGGGAAGTTCTTAGAAGGAATTCAAATGAACTTTGTGAGTTACCTCGTCATTGAGCTGGAGAAGGACTATCGCGAAGCGCAAGATCAGGGTTATGAGTTTCATTTTAGTTGGCTACTGGTATTGATTGCATTTGTCGCCTGGAAAATACCAGAAGGAGAAGCCTTCCTGGAAGTTGAGCCATCAATTTCATTGGCCACGAGGTTCTCCACCTTGTGGTACACGAATGATATGGTGAAGAAGTGGCAGTCGAACGTTGTATTCCATGCTTACTACCTACAACTGAAGAGTGTTATTGAAGCATTCCCCCGAATGACCCTGAATACACTGCACCACTACAGGCTGCTAGCAAATTTCCATGCAGATCGACACTTTATCTACATCACTGCGTGCAGGGATGAAAGTAAGGAGGATCTGAAGTCTTACTATAAGCTGACTGACAAAGATATGGAGGAGATAACCAAAGAATGGCCAGCATAATTCCTTGTACCATTGGAAGATGCAGAACTCTCCGACCCCAACATCATTGGAAGTCCCTTGGTTACCTGGGTCGAACATCATGAACAGAAGAAAAAGAAGAAAAAGGAGGAAGTCCAGAGCATAGAAAGTGATGAGGAGGACAATGCATCGGAGGAAAGTAGGCCTAAATCACCCGTGGGAGGAGGAGGAGATGAAGTGAGCCAAGAGGAAGGAGGGGAAGAAGGAGACAAACAATAAAAAGGCGAAGTTACACCACCAAAGGATTCCCTTACCAAGGCCAAAACATCGAAGAAAAGGAAGATTTCTCCATTGAAACCCTCAACAAGAAAGAAGACCCGAGCCAATAAGCCTCAGTCGAAGAATGTGCTCACAGTGGACGATGTTGATCTCATCATCACCGCCGTGGGAGACGCTTCAGAGGATATCTTGGAAAGACATGGCACGAAGCAGGAAACACTGTATGAAATAATTGAGAAGGAGTTGTAGGAGATACAACAAGCAATCTATTCAAGCCGTGCAGTACCTACCGCGCCTTCATCATCAGAAAGTGCAGAATTGGGGGATGAGCCCGCCCAATTACGAAGATTAGTAGATGCAACAGAGGCTCGAATTTAGCGAGCCCACAAAGAGAAGGAACAGGCTCCATAAGCCTTGAAGAAAGAAAAGGAGGAGGTCTTAGAGCAACTTCGAGTTGCGCAGAAGGAGAAACATGAAACTTGGGCGATGTTCGAGGAGGACAAAGAAGCGATGCAGAAAGAAGAAGACCAGCTGCTCACAGAGCAGACTGAAGTCAAGGAGGTAGTGACTAAAGTACTTTGCTCTGTTCCAGTATTGTCACAGTAGGCAAATGAATCGATAAAGGCCTAGGTTTGGAAGCTTGCTGAGGGGATCCAACAGCTTCAAGCAAGAGTAATGGAGTTAGAGCTCCAAGCAGTGTTGAGCATTCCACAAGAAGTGCACGATCAAAGGTTAGAAAACGCCAAGAGCGTAGTAGAAATAATCAGGGCACTCGCCTTAGAGTGTAAGCAACTAAGTGATTGAAGTGCGAAGACCTATGAATGCCTTGCAAAAGATCCAGAGCTGAGGAAATTGGAAGCACAGCTCCATGAGGTGAAACAACAGGCGTCCACCATGAAAGCACAGATGAAGCTGCTTACTGCAGTCATGAAGATGAAAAGATCACATGAACAATGCACAATTCAACAACAAATTACTGTTATCCAAAGCAAAGTCATGGAAGTGACATAGAGACTACAGTCGGTGCAGGACAAATCCTGCACGATTTTTGAATACATTGAAGGACAAGGCTCATAGCTAGACCAACTGGTTGCGACAGTGGAAGAATGCCTAGAAGGGCCTGTTACTGAGCAAGTGATTCAGGAGTTCGCCGAGAAGGAAGATCTGGCGAAGCACCAAGTTGAGGCCTCTAAGATTGAGGCATTTGAAGCAGTGTTACCTAGATCTGAGTGACTCGGGATGAGTCATAGGTGAGTGTTGGGGGCTTGATGGCCCTCAACCAAGTTTTGAGGAAACATTGGTCATGTTTGATCATTTATGGGACTTCGACAAGCTGGTCAAATATGGAGCGCCCAGGCGGAGTGGAGATTGCGGGATCTCACCTATTTTGTGGACTTTTTGGCTTTTAGGGTTTATGTAATGGGTTAAGGGATGTCGGGCCATTGGTTTACCCATGATTAGGCCTCTTTATAATGTATAAATAAGTAGCTAAGTGATGTAATAAGTACTACTAGTTATTAATTGGCTTAGTGCATGAATAGTTAGGCTTTGTGCAAAGAGTATGTTAAGGCTTGTAGAGCTAAGTGCAAGTGTTTTGTAAGTGACCTTGTGCACATATGTTGTATGTACGGATTTGTGCTATTGAGGAGTTGGCTCTGTGCCTTGACTTGATTTTTGGAAGGTGGATCTAGTGCATTGTACGCATATCACCTGTCCAGTGCGAAGCTCGACTCTGTGGCTTTGTGGACAGGAGAAGAAGAATGTAAGGAGCTTGAAGACTAATAAAGAAGAAGAAGAAGTTGGTGGATGTATCCCCACACTGGGGTGAACCACGTATAACCTGTGTTGATGTTCTTTGTGCGATGTTGTTGATGATGGTTATGTGTTTATCTGCTTAGTGCATTGTTCTGTATATATGTTAGATAGATATATGGATGCTTAGTTCTCTGTTGATGTTGAATGAATGTTAGATCTAAGCTAATGTTATGTGCTAAGTATCTGAAAGTACTTAATCTTAGTTGTTACTGCGCTGATCTGTAGTTAGGATTTAATCTGCTATGTGAATGTGACTCATGTACTAATGTATATTTTTATCTGAGTGTTCTGTGGAGTATTAGAACCACATATCTGTGTCCTAGCCTGGTTGCAGACACCTGTGTCCTACAACCCCCCCTTCTCCTACCTTGGGTGAGACTGCATCTGCTTCGTAGGTGTTTTCGAAAGGGCTGTTAGTTAGGGTTTTGTTGGTGCATTGTTGAAGCGTTGAACCTTGGGTCTGCCCTTGTGCCAACAATATTTGATCATGCTCCAATTATCCTACAACTGGATATTGGCCTTTCGTCGATAGCTCATCCATTTGAGTTCAATCTTGTTTGGTTACTGGATGATTCTTTTGCAACATTATCTAGTGAAGTTTGGTATCCCTTCTTAAAAAACGAGAAAAATTATGGTTGAAATAAAAAATTATTTGGGAACAAGAATATTTAAAAAAATTGGAAGCTGATCTGGAACTGCTCTATGTTCAGAAATTTAAAGGATTTCTTAATGATGATTTTGATCATCATTTGATGTTATTGGATGTGGAGTGCAAAAATTTTCTATTGGCAGAAGAAGAACATTGGAGGCAAAAGAGTAGGGCTATCTGGATTAAGAGTGGAGACAATAATACAAAAAAATTTCACAGACTTGCAAGCTATAGGAGGAATAAAAAACACGTATGGGACATCAATGATGAAGATGGCCGAGTTCATTCAGATCAGGATGCTATTAAAGATGAAGCGGTTTCCTACTTTAAATCTTTTTATCAAGACACGAGCTAGTTTAATTTGTGTGATTAGTTGTATACTGTTCGCTTGTATCCAAAGCTTGTAATGGAGGACGCAGTCATCACTCTTGAAAATCCCTGCAAACTTGAGGAAATTTCAGATGTTATTAAAGGTTTTCCAAGGATAAAAGTTCAGGCCCTAATGGGTGGACTGCAGAATTCTTCCTTCACTTATTTGATATGGTTGGTCCATATTTACTTGTTGTGGTGGAGGAAACCAGAATTCATGGCAAAGTTTTCCGACTGATTAATTCTACCTTCATAGCTTCGATTCCAAAAACCAATCATCCTACTTCCTTCTCTGACTTTCACCCTATAGCTCTATGCAATTTATGTTATAAGATTATTACAAAGGTGATAGCAAGGAGAATCAAACCAATTCTCTGTCAAAGCTTGTTTGAAGAACAGTTGGGTTTCCTCAAGGGTAGGCAGATTCTAGATGCTATAGGGACAACACAAGAGTGCCTTCAAAGTATTAAGGAAAAAACACTTCAAGCTATCATTTCGAAGATGGATTTAAAAAAGTCTTATGATTGCACTAACTGGGATTATTTAAGGCTTATGCTTATTCATTGTGGATTTGGACATCTTATGACAAACTAGATTATGGGATGTGTTTCCTCAGCAACATATGCCATTCTGATCAATGGGGAGGCCACAAAATTTTTCTATAGTGGCAAAGGATTGCGATAGGGTTTCCCACTATCTCCTCTTTTGTTTATTTTAGTGATGGAGGGTTTGAGTCTCTCTCTTAAAAAAAGTCAATCTGAAGGGAAGCTGACTGGAATAAAGGTTTCTAGGATGGTTAAGATTCTCCATCTACTCTTTGTGGATGATGTGCTTATTTTGTCCAAAGATTCTTTTTCTGAATGGTAGGAAATCCACACACTCTTAAATGACTTTTGTGGTGCAGCTGGATTGACGATCAATGTTAATAAATCCACCTTTTTACATTATGGAGTCCAACAAGTTCTTCTAGATGAGTTGAAATCACTGTTTCATTTTATCTTTCTGAGTCTTTTGGCCAGGTTTAATTATGTGGGTTTCTATTTAAATCTGAATAGTTACAAGATGGAGGATTGGCAGTGGCTATTGTTGAAATATGAGAATCGTATTCGCCACTGGTGCAATTGATTTCTTTCCTTGGGAGGAAGATTTGTCTTGATTGAAGTGGTGCTTGAAAGCCAACCGATTTATTGGATGGCCTTGGCACACATCCCGACCTCAGTTGTGAACAAGATTCATAAATTGGTTTTCTCCTTTCTCTGGTCTAGAAAAAAAAAGCTTCTACCTTTCACTTGTGCAATTGGGAGACTATCTCAAAACCCAAGGTGTTTGGTGGATGGGGACTCAGAAACATCTAATGTTTTTCAAGGGCTTTGGCTGCAAAATCTTTGTGGCTTGGATTGATGCATCCATGTATCTAGCAGAGGGTTTTAAAAGACAAATACTTTCCCCACATCTCTATGTCGACTTGGCTATGCTCAGCTCGCCAGTCTCATCTTTTGGTTCCCAAAGTTGGAAAAACCTTCTAAACTCTTTACCTTTGATTGTGCACTAGCTCACTTGGAAACCGGGTGCAGGTGATTCCATTATTGTTGGAAAGGATGAAAGTTTGGGAATGGGGAAGGATTCCATACTAACTGTTGAGTTGATTACTTGTTTAAATAGCAAAAATGTGTATTTTCTATTTCAAGCTAGTTGTGCTCCTATGCAGGGGTCGATCTGCCCCAATTGGCTTGTCAGTACAGAATTGGGTTTGGAAGGTGACTACGCTTCTGCTTGGGACCGGTATAGGGCGAGCTTGATCAGAGATGGTATTTCTATTTTTGACAGACAAGATGAGTTAAGATGGACTGGTGGTGATAGTTATGGAATGATAACAACTAAAAATGTTTACAATGCTCTTGCATCCAAGCTGTGGAAAAACAAAATACGAGGATGGAGGAGAAATTTGTGGGGATGGGATTTCCCACAAAAGATTAAACTATTTGCCTGGCTTCTCATTGAAGACAAATTACTTACATGGAATAACCTTAAAAAGAGAGGTTGGGTTGGGCCAGGATTCTATCATCTTTTCAAATGGAATGGGGAATCTGTAACTCATCTTTTTGCTTATTTCCCTTTCACACACAATCTATGGAAAAAGGTTAAAGAGGAACACAAGCTTTCTACAGGGTGGACATGAACTTCAGTGAAGGAATGTTTTGCAAACTGGGCTTTCCAGAATCATAGTCTTTCATCACTGCCATCTTTCATATGTTGTTTCATTTGGCTCGAAACGAACTTGGCTATTTTTGAGTCAAGGAAACTATCTCTTGAGAAGGTTTCTTTTCTTTCCTTAGGTGCGGTGAGAAGCCACAAGCTAGAGGAAATTAAGAACTATATTAGACGTCCAGTCCACACTTTACCAATTAATAGAATCATAGGATGGTCTGATGGGGCTGCTCAAAAGAATGGGGAACAAAGCGGTGCAGGTGGAGTCATCAAAATAAATGATCATTCAGTCTACAAGTGGACTCTTAACTGTGGCGGAGGAACAAATACAAGAGAATAAATTTTGGGTGTTTGGGCTTCTCTAACCTTGGCTCATAGACTCTCTATCACTGAATTTCATGTCATTGGGGATTCAAAAATAGTAATTGATTGGCTTAATGAAAAAGGATCTCTACAGGAAATCTCAATTGACTGTTGGAAGGACAGGATAAAGGAACTCTTCAAGTTCTTTTCAGCTATTACATTTTTGCATGTATACAGAGAAGAGAATCAAGAGGCTGATTTTTTATCAAAAAGGGCCCTCACTGTGCGCCCAGGATCCATAACATACAATCAATGGGTAGATGGTCAAGAGGGACCAAGGCTCTTTTTAAAGCTATACTAGAGGAAATTCTAGTGGGCTCTAGCTGTGTGAAGACTTGTATGAAGGTTGTCTTTTTTATGCATTTTTGGTATGTATGTAAGACAAACATCTTTTTGTAACAGTTTTGTCAATGCTTGGGCAGTCTATCAAAAAAGTGTTTGAAGGGCTCTTTGATGTGCTATGTAGCTTCTCTGATATGGTTAGAGATGATTACTCAAGGAGAGTAATATGGCTGCAATGATTTCGATATTATGAATAGATTATATATCTTAATATAATGCACAATTTTCAGTGGAAAAAAGAAAAAAAAAAGGTGGAATACAAATTGTATCATGCTTTCCATTTTTGGGGATCCCTCATTTTTGCATTTTTTCAAAAGATTGGTTGTACTTCTTTTTAGCATCCCTAACATTTGCATTTTTTTGAAAAATTTAAAGTTTTAATGATGTAGAAAAGGATATTATAAGTGCTATTATTTTTTTTGTATTTATTTAGTTTTTTTTTCCTTTTTAATTAGTTTGTGATTGTTGTGCAACTTTTTTGTGTTCTTTGTGCATTATTATTATTTTCTTTTACTTTTTTTTTTTGCATCTAGGTGGTGTATTTGTTTTGATGTAAATAAGGACATAATAATGACATCAAAAAGGTTGAAAAAAAGATCACGCATCCCACTCCAAGGTTGTGTTCCCATTTCAAGTTCATGCATCCAATTTCCAAGGTTGTGTATCCTATTTACATTGTATTTGTGTACTAGGATTCAAACATGTGACTTATAGTTACTAGATTAGTTGACACAAAAGATGAAAATGATGCCAAAATGGATGCACAGGGATGCAATGGAGATGGTAAATATTAAAAAGAGATATAAAATTGAATGTAAAAATATTATGCAAAAGTGGACAAAGAAAGAAGATGTGGACAAAGAAAGAAGATGTCAAAGGATTATCATGGAATATGACACAAGTAAAGACATTATAAACTTGTATTGTAGTGATTGGGGGAGAAGGTCTTACTTTTCTTCCTTAGGCTCAACCATATTAAAATCCATACAAATAAAGTAGCTGACCTATAAACGTTTTTTTCATGTAGTGACAAAAGGTCAACCTTTCCACTAAATCATTCTAAGCATAAATATTGGCAATGTCTAACTTGGGATCATCTAAATGCATCATAACTAATAACTCTCGATCAGGTTGGTTCTCGTATATATGAATAAAAAACAAAATTAGATTCTAACAACATTATTATGCCTCTCCTCAAATGGGATGCCACTATGTTGGCAAAGTGAAAGGGGCCCATGTGGAGCTTGCATGCAATCCCACATGAGCCACTTCATGTTATCGATCATACAAGGTATAAGGGGTAGTATCCCAAAACTCATGACCAAACCATCATAGCTCATCCATTGCACACGAATTTGGTTCATGATGGAATTGCCATTGGGTAACATCATTAAAAGAGTGTCCAAGGAACAAATTGAGGAAGAATACAAGGAATGTATCTTTGGTATTTCGTTCTAAAGAACCAAAGATACAAATATTTTCAAGTTACATTGGTTTAACAAAGATTTTATTACCCAAGTGGTGGAGGAGAGGGTTCTACAACGATAGGCTATTCTCCACAAGTTGGACCTCATGGTTAGGAAATTTGAAGCGGTTGTCAAATAAGTATTTGATATCAACATCATAGTCTCTAATCCCTAAGTAAGTGACAATGACAACATAATATTTCTTGAGGAGACTCCTAGATCAACATGTACATCTTCCAATCCAATCCCAATAGAGGAGGATCTCTTGCTAGTAGAATAAACATAGAAAGAGTTGCCACAAACATCCAATTTAACCAAGTTTCCCAGGCTAATACAAGTATGTCCCGTGTATTGTCTATCCTAGTAAATTTACAACATATGATAGCTATAGGGGGTTTTGTTTTGAAAAATCAAACATTGACAATAATTTTTGACTTACTGTGGCCTGGTTTCCCTAGTGGAAAACCACATGCATACATGGCTGTAATATTCTCTATATGATATTAATATAAGAACTTTCTAGTTTGTATAAAAAAAACATTATTATGCCTCATTTTCCTTGATCATGCATAAAAATTGGGTTGTCAATCCTAATTGAATAAAACTAAGGGAAATATTAAGAAAATATATACTAACCTTAACTTATGTGATCATGAGCTAGACTCGAGATATTTCACCCCAATGTAAAGTAGGTCACACATTTAATTATCTTGATCCCCATGGGGCAAGACACACTAAGTCTATATGACCCACTTTACACTGAGTACTATCATATAAATGAGAGGAAGTGAAAAAGAATTTCCTAAAGATCTATTTTCCAAGAAAAAGTTAAAATGGCTTAAAAATTATATAATTTTAATTTTACAAATTTTAAAAGTTGATGTTAAATCATCTTCTCCTTTATTTAGAAGGAAAAAGTAATTCCATAAGTGTATAATTACAATTTTCTATAGATTTTTTTTTCTAATTTAATTATTTATATACAAAATATAAAATATATAGTATATAAAAAAAATCTGGATAAGAATTGTCCCTATAATAATTTAGAACAAGATATTTATAGTTTGAAAAATGAAGGTAATACCCTCCTGCTAGGAGACTTTAATGCTAGGACTGCAGCTAAACAAGCTATTGTTTTAAGTAATGACTCCAACCATAATCCTTTATCGCTAGATGAGGACCTTGTTTTATCTAATAGCTACAAAAGAAGATTTGAAGACCTAATTGAGAATTTGTTTGGTACTAAGTTGGTCAAGCTTTGCAACTCTCAAGACCTAATAATTTGCAATGGATTAATGAAGTGGCCAGACTCCAACCAGATGACCTGTATTCATGGGCTAGGTAGTAGTGTTGTAGATTATGTGATATCTGATATCCCCGTTTCCAACCAAATATAAACTTTTGACCTTTTAAATGACCATGAGCCTGAATCTAATCATAAACCTTTAACCCTAACTCTAAACTTTTCCATGCATATGAGCGCCATTGAAGATAATTCTGATAATCAAAGGAATTTGCGATTTGACAAAAGTAAAGTTAACATTTCTTAAAGGATTTAAATAGTAAATTAAATCTCCTAACTTATAAGGACAACATTGAAGAACTCTATCATAATTTTACAACTACCCTTTCCACTTCTATTAACAAGTTCTATTCCGAGGTCTCCTATAAAAAGAATAATATAATGATCAACCCTTGGTATGATAATGAATGTAAAATTGCTAGGAAAGCCATTAGGGATGCTTCTAATGAGTCCTTAAAAATAAATACGATCAATAAGTAGAAAGCCCTAATTAAAAGGAAAGAACGGTACTATATCAATAAAAGGCAAGAGCAACTTTCACAACTATATAAGTTGGATCCTAAGAAGTTCTGGAGCCAAAATGAAATCCTAAAGAAAATAATAGGATTCCCTTAAGGGATTGGAATTCCTACCTTAAAAGTATTTACGAGTTCCCTAATGCCATGGACACCATTCCTATTGTTCGTACAAAGGAAGAAGGTTTTTCTTTAGATGACATAGAGTTCAGGGTTAAGCAGCTTGCAAATGGGAAAGCTAAGGACATTGAAGGCTACCAAGCTGAAATTTTTAAAATCGGAGGGCCAATCCTTATCCCTCACATACACAAGCTCTTCAATTTAGCAGTCAAGCATGGCTTTCCTAAACCTTGGACGCAAAGCCTCATTGTTCCTATTTTTAAAAATGGGGATAGAAACATTCCCTCTAATTATAGGACCATTATGATTAGCCTAATTTTATCCAAGCTTTATGGAATTATTTTGGAAAAGAAGATTAGCCTTTGGCTAGAAAGTCACAGTAAAAGAGCTAAAGGCCAGGTCGGGTTTAGGAGATATCATTCAACTGTGGACCATATTGTTACATTTAGGATCATTACAGAGGAGTTCCTCAATAATAAAACCAATATTTTTTTGTTGTTTTGTTGACTTTAGAAAATCTTTTGACATGGTTCCTAGGAAAAACCTTTGGAATAGGTTGGAAGAAATAAAAGTACCTCTTGAGTTGAGGGATGCTACCATAAGGATGTATGAGAATGTTATTGCTAAGTTTAAAAACATTGATGGCTGGTCAAAAGAGATTAACTGCAATATCGGAGTCAAACAAGGTTGTCCCTTGTCCCCTACCGTTTTTGGCATATACATTGACAAGTTAGAAGAGTGCTTGGAAAAAGTAGGTTGTGTCAGCCCTACTCTCATTGTTATAGTCATCAATCTTCTTCTTTACGCCTGTTCAAAAACACAGGTATTCCAACAGAGGATGAACACCTTCAGTAACCACTCACATAACCAGATCAAATATCAACACACCGATGTTTTCACGTGGTAAAACCCCTACGGGGAAACATCCATAGCCCCAGCCAACGCAACCACTTGGAGTAGTTTATTAATGCAAAGAAAAATATTACTAATGCCATAGATCATGGACCACTTGGGTGTTAAGCCACAGATCAATGGCTATTAAGATCGAGGAGAGTATGAACCGTCATATCACTCTATGTCGGGAACATATCGTGACCGTCGAATTTCCTAACAACAAATGCATACTAATGCATACTAAATAAACACACTAGAAAACACACTTTTACCTAATGACACAATAGACCAAGTAGATATTAACTAACTCCTAAGTGTCTAAATATCCTAACATCCCCCCTTAAGAACAACTTGGGATAGGATTGAAGGATTTACAATAGTGACACAATAGGAGAAGGAAGGAGGCATTAGAGCCTATCCCCCCTTAATGTCAACTTTCTAAACTCCTAACATATATCAAAGTTTGGAAAACTTCGCTTCTGTAAGAGACTTTGTGAAAATGTCTTCAACTTGATCTTTTGTAGGGAAAAAGAGCACTTGAATAACTTGATCATGAATGAGCTTTCTGATGAAGTGCATGTGTAGCTTGATGTGTTTGCTACGCTGATGTTGAACTAGGTATTTGGCGAGGTTGATGGCACTCTGATTGTCACACCAAAGGCTGGTCGGATGTTGGTGCTGGAATCCAAACTCTGAAAGGATCTATCGAAGCCACAGGGCTTCCTGACTTGCATTTACCGCTGCTTGGTACTCTGCTTCTGCTGAAGAAAGTGCAATAGCCTGTTGTTTCTTACAGGCCCAAGTGACATGTCCTGAACCAAGGCTGAAAACATAACCTGCAGTAGACTTTCGATCATCAGGGTCACTGGCCCAATCTAAATCAGTGAAACCAACCAATAAAGGAGTCCCCCCTAAACTGTAATGTATCCCGAACTGAACTTTACCACGAACATAGCGAAGTATCCTTTTAGCTTCTTTCCAATGAATTTCATGGGGAATTTCCATATACTGAGCAACAAGACCAATAACAAAGGAAATATCAGGACGGGTATGAGTCAAGTATAAGAGGCTACCAACTAACTGATGGTATAGGGTGGCATCAACTTCAGGAGAAGTATAGGTGGTAGTAAGCTTGACTCTAGACTGGAAGGGAGAAGGGGTTGGTTTACAATCGTGCATGTGAAAGTGACAAAGAAGGTCACAAGCATACTTAGACTGGGAAATAAAAATTCCTTCATTGGTCTGCAAAACTTGGAGGCCAAGGAAATAGTGAAAAAAGCCTAAGTCTATCATTTCAAATTTCTTCTTAAGGTTGGTTTTCACATGGTTTAAAAGTTTTGAGTCACTACTAGTAAGGATAAGGTCATCAACATAAAGGACAAGGATTATGAGATGACTTCCTACTTTCTTGGTATAGACATTAAAATCATAATGGCATCTAAAGAATCCAGTGGAAATAAGAAAGTTGTCCATTTTGGCATACCAAGCTCGGGGAGCTTGCTTGAGACCATAAAGAGATTTCTTGAGGAGACAAACAAGGCTAGAGTCATTCTGGACATAGCCAGGAGGTTGTCCCATGTAGATTTCTTCTTTCAAATATCCATGCAAGAAGGCGGATTTAACATCCATCTGATGGACCTCCCATTTATGTGATGCAGCAAGGGCAAGAACAAGGTGGATGGAATTCATTTTTTCTACAGGGGAAAAGGTTTCATTATAGTCAATTCCTTCAACTTGGGAAAATCCTTTGGCAACTATCTGAGCCTTGTGTCTTTCAACACTTCCATATGATGCATACTTAGTATTTCTTAAGAGGTGCAAGATCCCAAGTATCATTTTCCATTAAAGAATGATACTCTTCATTCATTACTATATCCCAATCTAGATGACCTGAAGCTTCTGCAAATGTCTTTGAATCATGAGTTTCTAAAACTTGAGCCAAAAGAGAAGAGGCTCGCTAGAACTGTGAATGTGTCTAAAACTGATCTGAAGGATCACTGACAAGATCAATGAACGGACCCATCTAGGAAGCGATGGAGCTGATGCTGGTTCAGGTTCAAAGGACTCATCTGGAGGAGGGTGAGTAGGCGGAGGTGGATTTTCATCCTCACTGTCATCATCTAAAGAAGAAACCAGATCAGAAGAAGGAACAAATGCTGAAGATGGCTCGCAGACCGAGGAAGGCACAACCGCTGAATTAGGCTCGCAGGCCAAAGAAGGCACAAACGCCGAATTAGGCTCATAGGCCAAGAGATTTTCATCAAAATTAACATGTCTTCTAATAATAATTTCATTACGATGTGATTGAAGAAATCTGTAACCTTTGACATCTTCAAAATAACCAACAAATATACACTTCTCACTTTTAGGCTACAATGCTTTCCTTTTCTCATCGGGAATGTGAGCCCATGCTATACTACCAAATTCATGGAAGTGACTTACATATGGTTTAATTTTAGTCCAAGCTTCTTCCGGTGTTATATTTTTAAGAGCCTTTGTGGGAGTGCGATTTACTATGTAATTTGCACAGTTGATGGCTTCTGCCCAATACTTTAGACTTAATCCCTTAGATTGGATCATACAATTAGCCATTTATTTTAATGTGTTGTTCTTTCTCTCAACAACACCATTTTGTTGTGGTGTATATGGAACAATGTGTTGCATTTGGATTCCCTATGTAGTGTAGTAACTTGTAAAATTATTGTTCACATATTCACCTCCACTATCTGTTCTTAACCTTTGAATTTGATGTCTATATTTATTTTCTACAAGGGCCTTGTAGGCCAAAAACTTGTCAAAAACTTCGCTATTAAGTTATAATAAGTAAACCCAAGTACGTATGGAAAATTCATCAATAACAGTTAATAAATACTTGCACCCAGAAAAAGAAGGAGAAGAAAGTGGACCACACAAATCATTGTGAACAAGCTGCAAAGGACCCGAGGTGTGCCAAGAGGCACGTTTGTCAAAACTATCCTGATGATGTTTATCAAGAACACAACCAGCACAAACACCATCTCTGCATGAAACAAGAGGAAGACCAATCACCATCTATTGATTACATAGTTGTTGCAATGAGCGATAGTTTAGATGACCAAACCACTCATGCCAAAGTTTGCTCAAGTCATCGCTATGAGCAACAAAAATTGATGAAAAAGATGATGATCCAAAGTTGTCAAATTTGTACAACCTGGTAATATCATCAACAATTCCAGTTGCAAGAACATGCTTAGGATATTTTAGATCCTTGATTACAACTTGGTGAGGTGAAAACTCTATGATTTTACCTTCACCTGAATGAGTGATTTGATATACTTATAGAAGGTTACAAGAAAGACTTGGAACATATAAGACATCATTGAAATTACCATTTTATACTTGAACTATTCCAGATCCTTCAAAACTAAGAGATCTATCATCACCAACAAATATTTTCTTGGTGTTACATTCATTTAGAGTAGAAAATATGGCTCTATCCTTAGCCACATGATATGATGCTCCAGAATCAATAAGCCACTCATCAAAAGTAGAAGTAGAAGTAGAATTTGTATTGAAGGAGAAACCAGAAGCAGAAAGTGCATGTCCATGAGAAGAAGAAGAAGAAGTAGAATCAATACTGATGCTGTGCTTCTTCATCGATGCTTCTAAAGCTGCCATCTTCTTGAAACATTTGGACTCATCATGACCATATTTATCACAAAAGTTGCAATGTCTGTTAGTATTCTTATTTTTATATTTTTCTCCTTTGTCTCCATTAGGAGAAAAAGTTGTCCGAGTGAGTTTGGGACCCTTATATTGCTTGTTGTGACGAGGATGTTGCTTCTTGGGATTCTTGGGTTTATCTTTTTGATGGACAACTAAGGCTTTGTTGGAGGTACCTGCAATGCTGATCACTCGAAGTTGTAATAGCTTATCTTGCTCTCTAATCAAAGCATCACAAAAGTTCTCAAGACTGGGTTTTTGATAAGCTGCCCCTAGAGCCTCTTGCATGGCATAAAATGTAGATACAAACACAGAATATGCACTACCTAGCTTAGAAATATTAAGATAGATGCAACAATCTTCGTCTATCTTTATCTTACATTCTTCACATAAAGTTCTGAGTGTTTTAAACTTAGATAGATAGTCTTCAATGCAACAAAAATCACTTGGACTTAAAGTTAGTACTTGATTTTATAATTGTTGTGCTCAAATAATATTGTGTTTACCAAACACAGATTCAATCTTTTCCCAAGATTCTTTGGGTTTATCAATTGATTGAAGGTGGAACCTTAGATTAGGAGAGATGGACATTCTGATTAATCCACGTGCTTCGTCATTCCTGTTATCCCATTTGGCTTTCTTATCAACATCAGTGGGTGTTGTTTCCTTTCCCAAGGTAATCCGGTACAAGCCTTTACTTCTTAATAAAACCTCCATATGGGATTTCCATTGGAAGTAGTTGGTGTTGGTAAGCAAGAGATTACTTGTAGAAGCCATATTAAATATGCAGATAATACATATTTAAAAACTGAAGCTAATGATATGAATGGAAAAATCTCGAAAAGTTATGCGGTTTTAAAAAAAATGGCATTGAAAACGGACTTCGGATGTGAGAGTTATGCCATTTTAAAAAAAATGCATAAACGGTAACCAAAGGACCACGTGGTAGTGTAAGTTGCTTTATGAAGTGACCCACTTTTATAAAGAGAAGTGAGACTCACTTTTACAAAGAAAAGTTGCATGCAAAACAAATAAATCTAAAATAAAATATTAAAACATAGTGATTCACTTTTATACTTGAAGTGAAATACACTTTACAATTTTAGCATGATCTTTTTCAAAAAAAGTAACAAAAGAGAGACTTGAACTCAAGACCTCTTACTTAATAAGAAAACTTTTAACGAAATGGTCTAGAAAAACATATTGTAATGTTCAGAATGATGATTCTTGTTGTTGTTGTTGAAGACGACCTTGGAGAGGATGCTAAAGAAAACTATTTTCACACAGAAAAAAATTTCACTTCTCGATGACAACAAGGGTTAGATCTTGGTTAGGTTACCTGGAAGATGCACCTTTTCCTATATGTTTCTGATTTTTCAAGATCACATAGGGCGTGGGGCAAAGAGAATATGCAGTTCTAAAAGAGTAGCAACCCGAAAATAAAAAAATACAAAACCGAAATAAAACCAAAATACTTCTCTCCAAAAAAATTTAAAAATGCGTATTCAAACTTTATACCTTCAGATCTGACTGTAATGGCCGTATCTTGGGCAAACGGAAACCTTTTCGAGTGAAACGAAAAGTTTTCTTGAAATAAACGAGTGCTTCGGACACAACGGAATAGTCCTCTTAGCCCAGAAATGTACGAAAATGACAGAAAATGGAGATGAGACAACTCGCCTTCATGATCTCGATCTACAATAGGAGTGAGTCTTCAAACAGGCTCTGATACCATGTTCGACAACACAGGTATTCCAACAGAGGATGAACACCTTCAGTAACCACTCTCATAACCAGATCAAAGATCAACACACCGATGTTTTCATGTGGTAAAACCCCTACGGGGAAACATCCACGGCCCCAACCAACACGACCACTTGGAGTAGTTTATTAATGCAAAGAAAAAGATTACAGAGAGATTTTACAAGAGAGTTTCTCACAATCAATCATCAGAAAATGATCCTCCATTCTCTTTAAATAGAGATCATGGACCAATCAAGTGTTAATCCATGGATCAATGGCCGTTAAGATTGAGGAGAGTATGAACCGTCAGATCACTCTATATCGGGAACATATCGTGACCGTCAAATTTCCTAACTACAAATGCATACTAATGCATACTAAAGAAACACACTAGAAAACACATTTTTACCTAACGACACAATAGACCAATTAGATCTTAACTAACTCCTAAGTGTCTAAATATCCTAACAATGCAATTGATATCGTTCTTATGGCAATGAGTCCCCATGATATTGAAAACCAACTAAGAATCCTCAAGGATTTTTGCTGCAATATGGGTATGACTATTAATACTAACACGACTAAGGTCATGATTATTAAATCCAATAAGACCCTTATGATACCTTCGTATATGACAAAAACAACTTGGAAGAAGTGACTTCATACAAATATCTTGGAATTGATATTCACCACAAACTCAATTGGAATTATAACATTGAGAAAATGATTATTAGGGGATAGAGAGCTTATTATGGGCTTGAAAACAATTGTAAATCAATTGATATTTGGAGTTGGGATAAGAATAAACTCCTCTTTGAGACTCTTGTTAGACCTATTATTCTTTATGGATGTGAAGTTCGGGGCAGTAGTATCTCTCGTGAATCCCAGAGAAAGATAGAGCAAATACAAAAGAATTTTATAACCTATAATCTCAAAATTAAAGGAAATACGCCCTATCCCATCCTACTCTTAGAAACAAGCCTCTCCCCCATTGAGATCATGGCTATGACTAGATACCTAATGTATAAGAACAATTTAAACAACATGGAAGACAAGAGGTTTCCTAAAATTGCTTCAAAATCGAGTCATAACCACCATCAACTCAACTGAGGATGGCATAAAGATGCTCGGTATTGGCTAAACTATTGGGGAATCATGGAAGACACCATTTTGCAGAATAAAGATACTATTAAAAAAAATGTCAAATCAAAATTTAAGGAGAAAATGTGGTGTGATAAAGAGTTAGAGGAAAAAATAAAATTAAGGTGTTATAAGGATGTAATCAACCCTAATCTAGAAGACCAAAATTATCTATCTGTTTTTCCAAGTGTAAAGAAAAAAATAAGCATTGCTAAGATAAGAACAAATTCTTAGGAGCTCCATAGTGAAACTGGGCATTGGTCAATTCCTAAAACGCCATGGGATGAAACTGTATGTCACCTTTGTGACACTAAGAAGGTTGAAGATGAAAAGCACTTTCTCCTAGATTTTCCAACCTATACCCATATTAGATCTCATTTTCAAAATATTTGTCACACTACCAACCTTCCTAACCTCTTAACTCAACAAAAGTATGGTGATCTTGGGAAGCTTCTCTTAATGCTTTTCGAGCATAGAAACAAAATTCTAAAGAATCACAAGTAATCACTTACCCTCCTAAGGTCCGATAGACCAATTTGGTCTTAGTGGACGTTAATCATCATCATCATCATCAATTTCATTTCCAATGATATTATTATAAAACTTAATTTTATATAAAAAGTATTTTTTATGAATATTACTCTTACGAAATGTTATTTTTTCATGTATTTGAATAATAATGTTATAATAATTGTTCATAATTAAATTTATAATAAATGTTCATAATTAAATTTATAATATATATATTATTTTAAAATTATAATAATTAAATTTAAATTATTAAATATGAAAACAAAATCATTAATAATAATAATGAATTTTAATATACACAATTTGCTTTAAACAACTTTATGATTTTTTTTCTCTACAATAACTTTATGAATCTCAAGTATTAGATTTGGTTAATGAAGAAAATAATTAATTTGTAAAGGTTAAAAGAATATTAAATTAAATTAATTTTATATTAATACTTAAAGATATAAAAAATATTAATAAAACTCAATAAACAAAATAAACAAAAGTTTATGTGTAGATGTTATGAGACTTAGTCCCCATCTTTGATGTAATGATTGTATCTAACATAGGTGTAGATACATCAATAAATTCACAATAAACAAAAGGATTTTATTGCTGCATTAGCGTGCACAGTAATGTTTGGGTGATTTTGTTATCACTTGTCACTTATTCTTTTTGTCAGTGTATTAATTGTTCATGAGTTATATGATGGTTTCCTTGTTTTTATAAGGATACAAATCTTTGTTTTCCATGGTAACAAATTGGCTAGCAAAAGTTGGATTGTTACTTTAACAATGAAAACCTAATACATAATAAGAATTTCCTTAATTGTGACTAGGCTCTAGAAAAGACTCTTTTAGAATTTCCATTTCCTTCCTATTTGACACTTATTTCAAGGAGAACATAAAAGGAATGATTAATATAAGTTTATATGTTTAGAAAACTAAAGGATGGAGTGGAATAAGTGAAGGCCATGCTAGTTGCACTAGGTAGGGTTGGGAATGCCATCCATGTTGGTAATTCCAACACCACAAGTGTGGTTCCACTACTCATAGATGTTGCAAGAAGTTATTTTATTGGAATTGCACTTAGAAGTTCCATAAAAGTACATATATATTTATTTTAATTTTGATGTTTTCAAACAATAAAAAATTTAAGGTTTGATTTTTTAATATCATCATTTTTTAAATAAAATATACTTTAAAATATATCTTTACTATTGTATTATATGAATACATCGTCAACTTTATGATATCTCAATTAATGATTAGTAATTCAAAAGTTATGATATCTCAATTAATGATTAGTAATTCAAAATTTAACATAAACATGTTAATATAATACAACATAAATTTGTTATACTAAACAATAAATATGACAATAAAAATATATCAAAACCACATTTTATGCTTGTACTATTTACTGTATTTCCAATATGATGGTTGTAAATGGTTGTTAATTTTTCATATACAACATTATAAAATGAAGAAAGAAAACATAATTGGTCAATTATAGACACCCATAATAAAATGACACATCCATAATATAAATGTTGAAACAAAACATTTACATATCACTCTTTGTTGCCATCACCATGATTATCATCCTCACTTGGCATTATAACATTGTTGTTTAGAATTTGTCGGAAGAACCACAGTGCTATTGATAGCTTGTCGTCGACGTTTCGGATCCACAACAGGATCCATCTTCAGGACAAAAAAGCCTGAGGAAAAATAAGAGAGGAGCCCTTAATAAATAATGACGAGGAGAGTGGAAAACTAAGGTCGGCTAAGTGAAACCCTAGGTTTGAGGAGATTTTTTCAAAATAGGTATTTAATAGTGATTTAATTAATGAATTAAGTGGTTTAAATTGATAACCCGATGGTGTTAATTAAATTTTATGTTAAATATAGGCTAAATTTAGGGTTAACCATATGGTGTTAATATTTTTAATATTAATTTTATGTTAATTATAGGTTAAATTAACATAATAATTAACAATAATAATATTAATGCTACCTCATTAAATTAACCTTAATTTAACCTATAATTAACATAAAATTAATATTAAAATTAATATTAATAATATTAACACCATATGGTTAACCCTAAATTTAGCCTATATTTAACATAAAATTTAATTAACACCATCGGGTTATCAATTTAAACCACTTAATTCATTAATTAAATCACTATTAAATACCTATTTTGAAAAAATCTCCTCAAACCTAGGGTTTCACTTAGCCGACCTTAGTTTTCCACCCTCCTCGTCATTATTTATTAAGGGCTCCTCTCTTATTTTTCCTCAGGGATTTTTGTCCTAAAGATGGATCCTGTTGTGGATCCGAAACGTCGACGACAAGCTATCAATAGCACTGTGGTTATTTCGACAAATTCTAAACAAATCTCTCACCAAAGAAACCTAAATGAGAACATTTTTGTTCTCAAAAATATATTTTGATCTTAGATCATATCTTAGTATGAACCACCAATCATCATCCAACACATATGGGGTAAAAAAACACTTGGTTACAGTCTTTTTGGAAAACATAAGGCTCCTTAGTTTCAACCCACATTGTTTTAGAGTTAATACATATTAGTCCACTATTGTGATCTTCCTTTACATTTCTCCAATCGAAGGTATCCCACCACTTGCAACTAAAACTAACACATTGAAAAGATGACAAGTTTGCCTGCATGATCTCTTTTATCTTTCCAATGTAACCCAACTTCACCTCTATTAGTTTTTTATCAAGGTGGCTAACATGGATAGATTGGTCAAACTCAACCTCCACTCCAAAATATTGTGTGATGTGTCCATCATCGACATCATTAATGTGAAAATGATGTTCATATGCCCATATAGATGTCCATAATGATGTCCATAATTCACCTGTAAAAATATGAACAAAGGACAACTTCATATGTCTAATAACCTGAGCATTAATAAAAACATAATACATGTTATTATATTATAAATTGAATGTAATATTATAAATTGAATTTGTAATATTATAAATTGAATGTGGCACTCACAGAGGTTATTACAGAGTTGTTGTGCCCAATCTCTATGTTTAGTGCGTCCAACTCTTCTCCATGTGGGTAACAATTAGACACAACATATTTCTCTCATATCTGGTCAGCCACTCAACTATTGGGACAAATTTTTGGCATATTTTATTCTAAATGATCATGATAAGGCATACTTCCACCATTCAACCATCTGAATGCTTTCCTATCACTATCCCATTTCCTTCTTTTTTCTTTATACAACACAACCCATGGCTTATTTTCCTCCACATTGTAAAGAACAAATTTATTGATGACATCAATTTCTAAATTCGTTGATGTATACAAGAATTCAATATGAATAGTATGAGATAAAATATATATTATGAACTTCAGTATAAACAATTTCTCTATACAAATTTGACAAAATATAAGTGACTTACACTTTATCATGCACCTTTTATCATTCATTTGGAGTACCTCCCCTTCCCTTTTGTCCTTATCTCGTTGGTCGTCCTAAATCATTGCCTCTGATGTGTCATCAATTTGCTTGTTATACTCACTAGAATAATAAAATGACTCATACCAAGTACCCCTTTTCCATAGAGCCCTCTGGTTTTTCCTTTTGTCGAACAAACCCCTTCAATTTTTTCATGTACATCTCTAAGAAGAACATCCAACAACATCAAAGAACCCCAACTAATTCAACCTCATCAGGTAGGTGAATTAGAAGATGTACTGGAAAGACCCTAAAACTCGTGGGTGGTTCCTTTTTAAACATACAAACAATCTCAACTAGCTCTCAATGCCACCATGGAATGCTAGCCATATGAATCTCCTTTGATGTGATCCAATGTACAAATACATATGATTTCGATATGGAATATCACAAGTCTTGAGGGAATTCATGGTTCACACAACCACACACAAGCAAAGGATAATGAAACTACAAAATAGACACACACATCATTAATTTCCATAAAATTGTGAGTGCATAGTATATTTTTACTGACAATATAGAAGAAGAATCATGTATTCAACATAAATACCCTTAGAAGGTTCAAATGATCATGTGATTTCAACCGTGACAAATTCCCTTCCATAGTGAAGCAATTTTGTAGAGTTGAACCATATAAAGAAGGTGCCTTCACACCCAATATAACATCCTTCACCATAGAAATATCATCTTTCTTCAAATCCCTGGGACATCACCTTCTTTAAAAGACCAAGAGTGATTAGCGTTTCCTCTACTTTTTTTTCTTGGCCAATGTCTCTTTTTAGTATTCAAAGAAATAATATCTTTCCTATCATCTAATTTGTCACCTTTATTCGATGATATGTGCCTCCATAAATAAGATGGAATGTTTTTTAATATATGCATGGGATCTAGTAAGTGGGAAATCTTAAGATTATCCCAATATGGAAGCTCATAAAATATAGATTTCCTTTTCATCCCAATGGGAATTTTCTCAACATAGATGTCAAAAAATTCAGGATCATCGAACATAGGTTCCCTATTTGAATCAAACAATTCTACTATTTCCTTCTCCTTATCTGTGTCATATTCCCTAATCCAATATACTAGTGTCATTATTTTAGGTCTCCGGGTTCTCTTTGATTTACCATTGAAAGTAGATGAAACTCTTCTATAAGGGAGGTATTTTGGGAGGAATACCCTCGAGCAATCGTACACCGTCTTTCGTAGGTGGTTGGACCACCTATCCTTTATAAAAGGTCCACAACATTTACATCCATGATACCCTTTTGTTACAAGACCTACGATGCTATTGTATATAGAGCACGTTAGTGTCAAAAAGATAGTTGCACCAAATTAAGTATGTCAAATAACATTACAGATATAAAAAAATATATACATCATATACATTTATCCCTTTCCATAATTGCTTAAATTCATTGATCCATGGTTGGAGGTAGACATCAATTATCTTCACTTGTCTTCTACCTGGGACTATAAGAGACAACATAAGATGTTCATTCTTCATGGACAACCATGGGGGTATATTGTTATTGATCACTACCATTGGCTAAATATAATAGTTGGTGGTTTTGAGAGAATATGGGTTAACTCCATCCATGGATATGCTCAATCGCAGGCTTCTTACATCATCATTGAATTTATTGGGCCATGTATACTCTATATGCTCCATGGCTATTGAATTTGTTGGGATTCACATAACTCCTAGCTCACTTCTGTGTGAGGCATGTCACCCTTGAAACATGGATAATTTTTTGCAACAAAAGTGATCCAGGTGGATACTGGTGACCACCCACTTGTTCCACTAATTCAAAATGGTTCCACATCTTCGTAGTTTTTCTGTAATTTTTTGGGTCCCAAACTTCCAGAGCCATTTTGAGGTCCTAAATGATGTTTTTTTGGTGCAAAAACACCCATTAAATATACGTAGGCATGTATTGGGCCATTCATAATGTGTGATTCTCAGCTAGACCTTTCTGACGGGCTATTGAGCACCCCAAAAGGAGATCATATGCAAACGTTATTCCCTCGGGAAGTTGACGTATCAACTAACCACATCGGTTTCCCACAAAACTTTTGGTGTTTCATATTCTAGGGTTAGGGTTTTGGATGTTTAGGGTTTTCTCATTGATGCTTTATGTTAAAAGGCCTTTTCGTCCTCTTTGTAATCATATTCTTGTGAATGAGCATAGCCGAAACATCTCTCTCTTTATGGATAAGCTACCACCATTCTAGCTAGTTTGTGTGTTTTGCATTTTATAGTCTTTTGGATTCCATTCATTAATAGAATCTGAGTTTAATTGTATTATTATGTTTCTTGCAATATTTCTCTGTATTTCCTTGTTATATATATGTCTTCACATCATTATCAATATAATCCAGATCAATGCTATCAGAGAAATATGCTCTTTGTTGTTTCTTTGTGCATGTCCTCAATGAGGTCAGGCTATTGAGAGTTGGGTCTTGGACTGGTTGAGCTTGGGGAAGAACACTCTCGTCGGCCCAAGTAGCCTCCCATGGAAGAAGAAAAGAGAGATGATGGAGAAGGAGATCCTATCAAATTTTTTCTCAAGGAATCTCTCTCACGACAGAGGAATGAGATGATGGATAATTTTCCCCGGATCCTTTGATGGTTGCCAACAAAAAGATAAGAACCTTCAACTAACAATCAATTCATAGGTGCAACACCCTACTAGGTACAAGTTAACTTTGATATTCCTTTATTTTAAGGCCTTATGGACGCTGATGCTTTGGAAAAATGGTTAAGTCTACTAAAGGGCTATTTCTTTGTCCAAAATTTCTCCAACAATGAAAAAATCACCTTCACGCTCCTAAACGCCCTTCACCATGCCAGAGATTGGTGGGAAAATTACTATGAGGAATATGTTGGAGATGAGTCTATAATTTTGGGCTAGAACTCACTTGGGAAACTTTTGTTGATGACCTCAAGGAGAAATAGTACCCTATATGAAATTATGATGACCAATACACAAGATATTCCTTTGATGACAACTCTGTGTTAGGAGAGAGAGTGGACGATGCTAGAGTACACAAACATATTCCATACCTTGCACACAAAGCTTGGTATTAAATACTCCAAGCGACACTTGGTTTTGAAGTACCATAGTCGACTACATAGGTACATCGAAACAAATATGGAGTTCCTGGACATCTCCTCACTAGGAGCTGCTTATCTATATGTTGTCAAGATCGAGCAAAAGTTCAAGCAAAAGAATAGTCGAGATTTCAGTTTTGAAAACCCATCATAATAGAAGCATGGAAAAGATGGCCCTAACTCCCAGAACAAAGGACAGAGAAAGGATGGCCATCCCTAGGACAACTAGTCCAAGCCACAAGCAAAAAAGGGTAATGAGAAGCCAAATAAGGACAATAGAAAGTGGTGCGAGTTCTAAAAAATCCCTTGGCATAACATTGATGAATGTCACTATAAAAAGTCATTGCTGGATGAGATGATATCCTCAGAGTCAGATGTTGAATCAAACTCTAATTCATAACCAAACAAGAGAAAACATATCATTGACGCGGAACCCAGTGTCACCATCGCTACCACAAAGGTCCAACCAGAGGAACTAGAGGAGCCTGAAGAAGGGGAGTGCCTTTTACACTCAAAAATGTGGATGAAGGGGACCCCACTCAATTTAATTATTGACAGTGGTATTAATAAGAACCTAATCTCAATAGAGGTTGTCAAGAGTTTGAACCTAACAATGACGCTGCACCCTCAGCCATACACCATCGATTGGCTTAGATAGGGACCAGACATTCGTGTTAGCCAAAAATGTTTCTTGCACTATGACATCAAACCCTTGAAAGATGAGGTATTTTGTGATGTTTCCCCACTTGAATTTTGTGATGTTCTTTTAGGAAAACCATATATGTGGAAGTGTCATGTTTTTTACAAATATAGTTCCCATAGTGTTATTATTACTTTGGGAGGTCAATTCTATAGGGTACCAGAGGTAGTCCCAATTACTATGGTCTCTTTGATCTCAGTGAAGTAGTGCAGAAAGGTGGTCTCTCAGAACGAGATATTTTTCCTCTTTATGGTCCGGTCGGAAGGTGAGCAAAAGATCACTACAACTGCTAAAACCTCTACACAAGGTCTAGTCTCTACATAGGTGAAGTAGGTAGACAAGATGTTAGAAGAACACAAAGGCATATTTGTCTCACCTACTAGGGCGCCTTTGCATTGTTAGGTAAATCATTCATTTTATTTGACACCCAATGCTCTTATGCCTAATGGCCCTATATAGGCACTCTATTATCGAGAATGAAGAAATAAAACGCTAGATCCAAGAGCTAATTTTTAAGATCCACATCAAACAAAGCACCTTACCTTGTGGGACATGGACATGGTGACTTTGTATTTATTACAGAGCCTTGAAAAGTATGGTGACTTTGTATTGATTACAGAGCCTTAAACAATATCACAGTCAAGAATTGGTACCCAATCCCTCGAGTTTATGATTCTTCTAGATCAACTCAAGGGAACTAAATTTTTCAGTAAGATTGATATGAAGTCATACTACCACTAGGTGTTGATTGAGCATACTGATGTATGGAAGATAACCTTCAAGTATAAAGAAGGTCTCTTTGAGTGTTTGGTCATGCCTTTTGGCTTGACTAATTCCCTAACAACATTCACGTGGATGGTGGATGATATATTATGACCATTCACAAAATACTTTGTGTTCGTATATCTAAATGACATACTCATATTTAGAAAAACTTGGGAGGAACATTTGAAGAACATTTAGTGGGTCTTGGGCACCCTGTGACAACACAAGTTATATGCCAATTTGAAAAAGTTTTCCTTCGACATGTAGATAATTCAATATTTGGGGAACATTGTGGATGAGTAGGGTGTGCATGTGGATGCAACCAAGATCATAGTCATTCACGATTGGTCGGCCTCAAAGACACTAACCAAGCTACACAACTTCTTAGGCCTCACCAAATTCTACCCTAGGTTTATGTTGGGGTTCTCTCATAACACTTGGGACTTAAGCCAGGTAACCAAGGGTGGAGCCAAGGCCAAGTTTGTTTGGGTTGCATCAAAATAGAAAACATTTGAGTATTTGAAAGTCCACTTCTACTCAACACCAATCCTTATTCTTCCAAAACTACAACAACCATTTGAGATTGAGACAAATGTTTCAGATTATACTATCTATGCAGTCCTCACTCAACATGGGAGTCTAATGGACTATCATAGTGAAAAACTATTTGATGTTGTTTGCATATACCCCACCTACGGAAAATATATGTACTCCATTGTGCAGGTATGTTGACAGTGGAAACATTACATTCTAGGAAAGGAAATGACTTTCCACATTGATCATAGGACTTTGCAATTCACGGAGACACAAGGAAAGTTACAAAATTATTTCCATCAGAAGTGGTCTATGCACCTGCAACAATTCCACTTGAACATCAAGTACAATAAGGGAAGCTCCAACCATGTTGCAAACTTCCTTATTCGACCCCCAACTATGGCACTAAATATTGTTCTTAACTCCTATGGGCATGAGACCTACAGGTGGAAAAAATTATATAATAATGACTCTAATTTTTTCGCTACTTATTAGACATTGAGCACAAGAAAACCAATTCCATACTTTCATCTCCAGAATGGACTATTATGCCATTTGAGCCACCTCAGTGTTCCTTCAAGCAAACATGCAAATGTGATTTGGGAATCTCATTACAATCAGATGGCAGGACACTTTGGCATGGAAAAAACAATGGCGACACTACAAAAACCATTTTATTGGTCGAAGCTTCGACAAGATGTCGCCAACTATATCAAATCCTGCACTGACTATGCCATTTCCAAACCTGCCATTAAGAAACAAGGGATATACACCCTCTTCCTACTCTTGATAGAACTTGGGAGTCCATCTCCATGGATTACATGTATGTTATACCTTCAACCAAGCATGGTAATGACTGTGTCTTCATGGTTGTCGATCGATTCTCTAAGATGAAAGTTTTTACACCCTACACAAAGATTATCATAGTCGAGGCCACCACTACGTTCTTCTTTGAGCATGTTTGGGTTCATTTTGGGCTCCCACAGACCATTATTTCCGATTGATATAGAAGTTTCCTAAGTACTTTATGGTCCATCTTATGGTCAATGATGGACACGAAGATGACCAAATCAACTTCCTCCCACCCAAAGATTGCTGGACAAACAAAGGTAGTCAACATGATGATTGTTCATATCCTGAGGATGTACAATTCCAAACATCCACACATATAGGATGAGAGCCTTCCTTATGTTCAACATAACTACAATAGACCCCTCCATAACTCTATTGGCCACAAAATTGTTCAGGTCTGCTTGGGATTCCAGCCATTTCCCCCCATTAATGTAGCTTTACCCATTGCAGATGCATAGGAAGAGTCCTCCCATGCTTAGACCAATGTTGATTGAGTAGTCAAATTTATTGAATGAATATAGCACATCCAACAACAATTTTATGATATTTTTTAGAAAACCAATTCCAAGTAGAAGTAGCACCACGATCAACATTGGGTACCACACAAATTTCAGGTGGGAGATAAGGTATGGTTTCATTTGTAGAAAGAGCACCTCACAGGACCCCATTAGAAGATCTTCCAACTCTGATATAGGCCTTACACCATCACCAAGGCTGTGGGTGAGAATTATTTTGAATTAATTATTCCACCTTCCCTTGGCTTGCACCCCGTATTTAATGTGGAACTACTTCGACCATATTTTCCACCTCTCCTAGACACTTCGAACGTTGCCGAGCACTTGGCCCCAACATAACTCAATCCTGATTGCATTGAGTAGGAGATATTTGATGGGATCATGGACACTAATATTAAGGGAACCCACCAGAAGAACATCCAACTCTACCGGGTCATCAAAGTAGGGCAATTTATTCACCAGGGCAAGTGGCCCACCAGAAGTTAGAATTAGTAGAAGTTTCCCCATCTAATGGAGGAACTTGATGCAACGATGACCATTTCTTACTAAAGTGGGAGGAATAATCTAAATGGATACTAGTGGCCACCCACCTATTCAACTAATTCAGAATGGTTCCACATCTTGGCAATTTATCTATAGTTTTTAGAGTCCCAAACTTTTGGGGCCATTTTGAGGCTCTAAATTTATTTTTTTTGGCACATCAACACCTAGTGGATAGCCAAAGGCATGTATTGGCCCATTTTGAATGTGTACTTCTTGGCTATAAATTTTCGATGGGCTATCGAGCACCCCAAATGGAGATCATATGAAAAATTTACACCCTTGGGAAGTTGACATATCAACTAACCACATTAGGGCCCACAAACCTTTTCATGTTTCATCTTCTACAGTTAGGGTTTTACCATTGATGCTATATGTTAAAAGGCCTTTTTAGCCTCTTTGTAATCAACTTCTTGATAATGAGTGTAGCTTACACAGCTGTCTCTTCAGGGATAAGCTACCACCATTTAGTTTGTGTGTTTTGCAGTTTACGGTCTTTTGTATTCCATTCATTAATAGAATCCAAGTTTAATTGTATTACTATGTTTCTTTCAATATCTATGTGTGTTTCGTTATTATATCTCTGCCTTCATGTCATTCTCAATATAATACAAATCATAAAGAGCCTTTGAATCCTTGGAATTATAGGCATGTAACTCAATATCTTATGAGGAGGACCATGTGCCTTAACCTTGTTTTTTGATTTCCAGTACCTATCATGCCCACATTTTGGACATATCTCTTTGTTTGCATATTCTTCTCTATACAAAATAGAATCATTCAGACATTTTTTGTATGATATCTACTCAACACTCAACATTTTCAACATTTTCTTTGCCTTTGCATAGCTATTGGGCAAGTCATTATCACTCAGAAGTACCTTATCTTTGGGTAAACTGTAATTAGTGGGAAACAAAATGTACACTATCATTAAGCATGCATAAAATCAACCATTTTCTTCCTTCATTGTGTGAGAAGATTCCTACAAAAATCAGGGACTTAATGGTTAGTTACCTCAAAAGTGTCGATAAACACACATATGGCATACCATACATTACTTTCAAGTTGTATAGTAACATTGTTGTCCGAAGTTGGGTATACCTTGACCCTTGTCCAAAGAGAGGGGTGGTAGAAGTAGATTTCAGACTTTCAAATAAGGTATCAATGATATCAACATCATCTCCTAGTGCATTTTGTTGGAATGCATGTAACAACATTCCCTTCGTGGCTTTGGAATTTCATAAGAAATCATGCATACCTACCTCTATATCATTTCCTTCATCCAAAACATGTGAATAACTAGTGTTACTGTAGAGGTTTTCAATTGGTGACTCAAGACGTAGTGGGAATTGAATAGGTGAGCATTTGTATTAAGGCATTCAACTTGTGTGAATATGCCATGCTTTTTTACAGTCAAAACCTCACTCAATTTGGATTTAATGATGCAACATGGTCACAATCATGTCCTATACATGAGCCATCCAAAAATTTGAATTGTTGAATCATATGAATTAAATTCAAACATATCCTCAACATTAACAACAATTGGTTCATGTCTTAACACCCAATTGGTCTACAATCTCTATTTAAAGAGATTGGATGGTCATTTGTTAATAATTAAACTAAGAGACGTTCTTGTAAATTATGTTTTTCATCAATCAATTACCTAAGTGTCATGGATTGCTTCCCTCTTTGAGGGTTTTAACCACATAAATCATGGTGTCCTGATATTTGATTTGTGTCTAAGCATTTGTATTACGGTGTTCAACATGTGTGAATATACCCTATTTTTTATAGTCATAACCTCACTTGATTTTGATTTAAATATGTGCATGCTATGATGCTTGAAGGTTAGATTGATTTAAGTCTTCCAAATGTCAACATAAGCCATGAGGTCATGGGACGTGTTCATGTAGTCATCAATATTAGAGTAATCACAAGACTTACATAATTGTTCTGATCACATAAATTAAGCTTCATAATTCTTCAATGGGCGATGTTTGTTTTGCATGGCCTCCATAAACCTTTCTCATGTTATGATAAACTCACATTGATCCTTGCATTCTCTATTATGGGACTCCCAAATGATTTATATAATTAAGGACATCTTTCAAATTAGATTTTTTCTACACCATTGAAGTGATTAGCTTTGAAATATAATTGAAGTGTAAAAACCATACATCTAGTAACTTCAGGTGGATCTTACCATCAAATATAAGGTTTCTAAGGTTAAATGTACCTTGAAAGGGTGGTAGAATCCAAATGAAATCGATCTAGATTGCATGATTATGGTTAGTGTTTCTTGGGACATGATTCTTTATTTAGAAAAGTTATGCACACTGGTTAGAAATATTTCCATGGTGCATATTTGTGGAGTGCACAATCAAACATATACCAAAAAAAGATTATGTGATGCAGGAGCATCCGCACCTCGTCGTGCGCGCCTGCACGGGAAGATGGAAAAGACTTCAAAGGGAGACGTCAGGGTCACGGTCGTGACTATTTTGAGGAGCGCCGCCGATTGAATAAAAGAATCCACATTTAGGCGTACTTATGTATCAATTGGGACCTGGAGCAGATAAGCTCTCGTCCTTGTACAACAGGAACACTTATTAGACTTTAATGCAGAAAGATTAGATTGGATACAGGTAGATAGGGTCATTAAGTGTAGATTAGACAATTTAGCTTTTGTGAGGGAAAACAGAATATAGGCACCCTCCTTTTTCTGTATTATCATTAGGGGTTGAGAGCGAGAGATTGAAGATCAGAGTTAGCATTAGGAGGAAGAAGGAAGAACAAGCAGAGAACTTGTGAAGAGTCCCCATGTACAGTTCGTGAATTAATAGGAAGATTGATTCAGGTCATGGCTGTGATTATTCTCTGTGTCTTGTTAATATTATGCT
>ML777635.1:157709-167722 GCA_009831015.1 Picea engelmannii
GTTATAAAGGGGGAAGCGTGTGTGAGAGAGTCTGTGGGTTGCGAAACCCCGAAAAGGGGAGGAAGAGTGTCAACTCTTCGGGCCGCGGATTTGTGAAGGTCCTGGTGGGGCGACCGTGCTCGCGAGGGGCGGGGTAGCCGTCATTATGTCATCACTCCCAATAGAGTTTCTATTATTAGGCTTTCTTGTCATCAAAGGAAATCATAAAGGAAGGTTAGATGGGGGAGTGGTCTATGCTTCTTTTATAATGACTTGGTTGAAGTGGGTATCCAACACACTTTGTTGAAACTTATGCATCTGCATTTTTCTATCATTATAGAGTTAGTTGAAGGCATTATGTGCTCAAATACCGAACAAACATCAAGGGGGATCATTACCTTTGAAGGATGAAGTGAGGATGGAGACTTGTTGATCTGGATTTATGAGAAGAATGAAATGAAACACAGATATATAACATTAACACAGATATACAGAGAACAATGACATAGATACAATGGAGCTTAACTTCTATTGAATAAAGAAATATGATGAAGCTATAAAATGAAAAATGAAACAATCCTGCTCAAATGGTGGTAGCTAGTCTTTGAGAAGATATGGGTTATCTACGCACATTCTCCTAAGCACATTACAATGACGCCTCCAAGAATTTTTAGCATCAATAAGTAAATGGAAAACCCTAGACATATGAAAAACTAACCCTAGGAGATGAAGCACCAAAAGTCATGTGGGCCCCGATGGGGTAAGTTGGTACATCAACTTCCCATGGTCATAACTTTTGCATACGATCTCCGTTTTAGGTGCATGATAGCCCATTGGAAAGGTCTATATAAGGAATAGACACTATGCTATTACAATCTAACTCTATTTATAGTGTGACTGTGGCGGGTCCAAAAAACGTTGTTTAGGGCCTCAAAACGACCCCAAAAGTTTAGGACCCAAAAAGATAGAAAAAAACTGCTAAGATGAAAGATGTATGTGAGCTATTTGGAAGAGGTGGGTGGCCATCGATATCCACCTGGATCAATCATCCCTCCTTAGGAAGCAATGGTCTCCATTGCATTGAGTTCCCCCATCAGATGAGGAAATTTTTGTTGAATTTGGCCCTACGTGAGCCACTTTCCTTGGTGTAGGAGTTTGCCTTCTTTGACAACACGATAAAGCTGAAGCTTTTGTCGGCAAGTGCCCTTGAATTGTGTGTCCACGATATGATCAATGGATTCCTATTCCATGTAGTCAGGGTTGATCTCTGTTGGTGTCAATTTTTCTTCTATCTCCGAGGTGTCCAATAAGGGTGGAAGGTATGGTCGAAGGAGGTCCACATTAAACACTAGGTGCAAGCCAAGGAAGGGGGGAATGTTGAGCTCAAAAGAATTGTCACCCACAACCTTGGTGATGGTGTAAGGTCCATAGCAGAGTGGATGAATCTTCCAATGGGGTCCTATAAGGCATTCTTTCTACAAGTGCAACCAAAATTTATCTCCCACCTGAAACTTGTGTGGCACCCGGTGTTGATCATGACGTTGTTTGTACTTGGCATTGGAATTCTGCAAAATACCCTGAACTTGTTGGCAAATGTGTTGGATTCATTCAATGAACTGGGTGGCTTTGTCAGCTTCGGTTTGCACATGGGACAATTCTTCCTGTGTGGATGCAAGGGGTAGTGCAACATCCATGGGACCCAATGGATGAATTCCCAACCCGACCTGAAAGGGGATTTGGCTGGTTGAGCTATGTATGGCTCTGTTGTAACCATGTTGAACATAGGGAAGAATATCATCCCATGTGAGCAGATTCTTGGAATTTTACATGTGAAATATATGCACGATCATCTTGTTGACAACCTCAATTTGGCCATCTGTTTGGGGGTGGAAGGCCATGGATTTGGTGAGCTTGGTGTCCAGCCGTGACTAGAGGCTTGACTAGAATGTGTTGAGGAACCGACTGTCCCAATCTAAGATGATGGTTTTTGGTATCCCAAAAGGTATCCACACTTGTTCGAAGAAGAGCTTGGCAGTGGCCTCCGCTGTGATGCTCTTCTTGCAGGCGACCAAAATCCCCATCTTGGAAATTCGATCAACAACTATGAAAACACAGTCATTTCCCTGCTTGGTTGAAGGAAGGCCCGACATGGATTCCCATGGCCAGTCGGGAATAGGAAGAGGGGTGTACATGACTTGTTTCTAAATGGCCATTTTGGCAATGGCACAGGCCATGCAAGACCTAATATACTTGCTGATATCCTGTCAAAGTTTCATCCAATAGAAATGTTGTCACAACATTGCCACTATATTTTCTATGTCTAAGTGTCTTGCCACCCGACTGTAGTGAGCTTCCCAAATCAACTTCGCTCTCTCACTTGATGGAATGCAGAGATGGCCCATATGGCACAATAACCCATCTTGAGGATGAAAATTAGTGACAACTTTGTTTGTTCCCACTATACGGTAGGTAGTGGTGAAGTCAAGATCTCTCTCGTAGAGTTGGGGCCATCCATAGGTCTCATGTCCACATAAATGTAGCACCATGGTCAGTGATGCAACTGGAGGTCGACTGATGTAGTCAATGACGCAGTTGGTGATCCATGTCTTATACTTGATGTTGAGATGGAATTCCTGCAAGTATGTGGACCACTTCTAATGACGGTCATTCTGCAATTTTCCTTGTGTCTGCATGAACTGTAGAGGCTTATGATCAGTGTGGATGACTGTCTCCTTCCCGAGAATGTAATGCCTCCACTGGCAGAAGGATTTTACAATGCAGTACATTTCTTTGTCGTAAGTGGGGTACTTACAAATTTTATCTAATAACATATCACTTTGATAGGCCACAGGATGTCCATGCTGAGTGAGAATTGCGCCCACAACATAGTCTGAAGCACCTGTCTCAATCTCAAAAGGCTACTGCAAGTCAGGTAATGAGAGAAACAGGTCTAAGCACAAGTGTTGCTTCAAATCATTGAACACTTTATGTTGCAACTATCCCCACATGAAATCTTCCTTGCCACTGCCCCTGGTCATTTGGCTAAGGGCCCATGCAATGTGGGAGAATCCCAACACGAACTTGCAATAGAAATTGGCAAGGCCTAAGAAGCTCTGAAGCTCAGTGAGTGTGATCGGGGTTGTATAGTCACAAATGACCTGGATATTGGTTGGATTGACATGCACCCCATGCTCATCAACAATGTAGCCTAGGTACTAGACCCTATTCATGCCGAAGAAGAATTTTAACAAATTTGCATATAACTTGTGTTGTCGCAGAGTGTGCAGAACCTGTTGAATATGCTGCAAGTGTTTCGCCCAACTCTTGTTGAAGATGAGGATGTCATCCAAATACACCACCACGAAAGAATTGGTGAAAGGCCACAACATATCGTCCATCATCCTCATGAAAGTTTCTGGGGCATTTGTCAAGACAAAGGGCATTATCAACCATTCAAAAATACCTTCTTTGGAATTGAAGGCAGTCTTCCATACATCGGTATGCTCTATTGGGACCTGGTGGTAGTTGAACTTCAGATCAATCTTACTGAAGTATTTCCCCCCCTTGAGCTAGTCAAGGAGATCGTCAATTCGGTGAATTAGGTACCGATTCTTGACTGTGATTTTATTTAGGGCCCGATAATCAATGCAAAGTAGTCAGGTCACATCTTTCTTCTGCACAAGCATGATTGAGCTTCCACAAGGTGATGAGCTTGGTCAAATGTGCCCATTTCGAGAAGCTCTTGGATCTGAAACTTGATTTCCTCATTTTCTGACAGATAGTAGCGATAGAATGACCCATTGGGTAGCGGTGCACTGGGGGTCAGATCGATTGAGTGCTTTACCTAACAATGCAGAGGTACCCCAATGGGTGAGGAGAAGATCTCTTTGTATTCTTCCACGACCTTATCCATGTGATTCTACTACATGAAGAGTACTATCACAGAGGCCATGGATGTGGCTGCAACCTTCCACTCACTTTGAGCATGAATCACGAAGAAGAAAAATTTCCCAGTCTAAGAGATGACCTTCCTGCATTGCTTGATAGAGATCAAGGAAATGGAAGTAGGTGGCACTACCTCGGGTATCCTATGTAATTTCCTGTCCAAAGTAATAATAACACTATGAGGCCTAGAATCATATACAACATGATGTTTCCATAAATAAGGTTGGCCCAAAATAACATCACAAACTTCAAGGGGGGCAACATCACACAATACTTCATCTTTGAAAGGCTTGATGCCGTAGGCTAGGAGGCACTGTTGGTTGACACCGAGATCACTCCATTGGCAGAGCCATCCGATGGTGTATGACTGTGGGTGTTGTTTTGTCGGTAGAGCCAACCTCTTGATGACCTCCAATGAGATGAGTTTATTCTTGCTACCACTATCAATGATGAAGTGTATAGGAGTACCCTTGACCCACATCTGTGAATGAAAGAGGTGCTCACCTTCCTCTGGTTCATCATGTTCACGGGGTTGGACCTTGGTGGTGGTAGAAATGGTGGCACTGGGTTCTGTATCAATGATCTATATCCCTTTTTCTGGTTCTGACTAAGAGTCAGAACCCACATCTAATTCAGAGGATTTCACCTCGACCACCAATGACTGCTTTGAGCAGAATTCAACGGTCTTATGCTAGGGGATTTTATGGAACTCATAGCATTTCCCAGTGTCTTTCTTTGTATTCCCATTGTCCTTGTTTGTTTTTCGGTTTGGACTAGTTGTCTCGAGGTTGTCCATCCTTGCTCTTCGATTTGTTCTGTGAGGTGGGGCCTCCTTTGCCCTGCTTCTGCTATGAGAGGTTCATAGACCCAAACTACCACGTCTTTTGTTTAAGCTTCTGCTTGATTTTGACAGCATATCGATAGGCCGCGCCCAAGGACGAGATGTCCAAAAAATCCATTTCTTTCTGGATGTATCTATGCATACCACTGTGGTACTTGGGCACTAGATGTCGCTTAGAGTCTTTGATACCCAACTTGGTGCGCAAGGTATGGAAGACATTGGTGAAATCTGGCATTGTTTGGTCCCTTTCCTATCGCAATGTGGTCCATCTTATATACAAGTCGTCATAATTTCCAATAGGGTAGTATTGTTCCTTAATAACATCCATAAAAGAACCCCAAGTGGGTGCGACTACAAATAATGTAGATCCCTAACCTTAAGGAGCACAAATGTAATCTTTTCTCTATCGAAAAATTTATGGATAGAAAAATACCCTTCTAGAAGGTTTAACCATTTGTCTACAACATTCGCATCTATTTGAACTTCAAATATAGGAATATCAAAATTGATATGTATCTTGAAGGGGGCGATGCCTCCACTTGAGGAAGATGTGTCGCCTATTGGCAGTCGTCGAAGGATTTGCACAAAATTATCCATCATCTCGTTCTTTTGTTGCAAGAGGGCTTCCTCGAGCAACAATTTAAAGGGATCTCCTACCCCATTGTCTCTCTTTTCTTCCCCCGTGGGCGTCCGTTGGGTTTGGTGAGGCCGATCTTGCAAAGGTTCAGTTGGTTCAAGTCCCAACTACTTATACCTTGACCTTGTTGGGGACATGCACATATAAACAAATGAAGATAAGACTACTTTGATACCACTGATCCGGATTTATGAGAAGAATGAAATGAAACAAAGATCTATAACATTAACAAAAATTTACAAAGAACAATAACAAAGATACAATGGAACTTAACTTCTATTCAATAAATAAATCTGTTGAAACTGTAAAATGCAGAATGAAACAATCTTGCTCGAACGATGGTAGCTAATCTCTGAGAAGAGATGTGGTAGCTACGCGCATTCTCCCGAGCACATTATAATGAGGCCTCCAGGCATTTTTAACATCAAGAAGTAAACATAAAACCCTAGACATCCAAAAACCTAACCCTAGGAAATGAATCACCAAAAGTCATGTGGGCCTCGATGGGGTAAGTTGGTATGTCAACCTCTCGGGGTCGTAACTTTTGCATATGATCTACGTTTTAGGCACACGATAGCCTGTTGGAAAGGTCTATCCGAGGAATACACATTATGTCATCACACTCTTACTTTTTCTATAGTGTGACTGTGGTGGGCCCAAAAAATGCTACTTAGGGCCTCAAAACGGCCCTGAAAGTTCAAGACCCGAAAAGCTAGAAAAAAACTACCAAGATAAAAGCTATATGTGAGTGAGTTGGAAGAGGTGGGTGACCACCGATAGCCACCTAGATCACTTGCTCAAACCTACATAAAAACTTTAACATATCTATACAAATAAATTGTGAAGCATAGTGTAACGTGATGTAAAATATTATTACAACACACATTTTGCTACATTTCATTGTATACATGATGCATATCTAAACTTTTTCATTCTTTAGGTTAAATACAATAACATAATTAAACTTTTGGGCAACATTTTTTCATACAATCCTTTAACATAATAGAATTTGATGAACCAATGATTTTAAAGCAAATGCAATAAGTTAAAAAGATCACACCTATTAAATTAAATTTAGAGTAAGTATGAAAACTCAAAAGACAATCATACTTTGAATAACAATTGTCATTTTGTAATAAATAAGTTAATTGTTTGTTTGAAGAAGACTTATCATCTCAATATAGATGTAGAGGTTCTTCCTTAAGAAAATTCATCTTAAATTGAGGGTTACGATGTAACAAAATAGATTTTAAAGATAAAATAAATTTTAAAATCTTTAAATTGCAATAAATAAGTTAATTGTTTGTGTAAGGAAGATGTATTATCTATAGATCTATATGCTCTTGCTTAAAAAAATTCATCTTATGTTAAGTTAAGGGTTTTAAGGGTTATGATGTAACAAAATAAATTTTAAAATCTTTTCATTATTTGCATATCACAAATTAATGAAAAGATACCCATAAATCCATGAGGGTTTTTGAAGTGTGAAAGTGGGGTGTAGATTTTCTTTGGGAGTTTATGATAGGGAACTTTGTGGAGACCTAAGTGGAATCGTTAAACTTAACTATATTCATTTATAAGATAAGTGCATTTAATGTTCCATTTTATCATTTTTTCAGGCATTGGGAGGAATTCGTTCGCAAATAAGATTCCCCGCGTCTCTTTTTTAATCTGGTACACCGGCTTCAACAATTCACTGTGCCCCTCGGCAGTGAATTTAGGAGTAGACTAATCCATCTTTACCTTGTCCGGTGCCCAACTCTTTTAAACATTGTTTGGTACCCAAATTTTCATTTGACGAGCATAGAAGATGTCAAATTCCAAGCCTCCTTGATGTTGTACTTTCTTTAGTTTATGGTAAAATAGTTTATTTAATTTATCATTAATTTGTACTTTCTATTTTTTATTTTCAAAGATTTGGGTGATTATGGCATTATGTAGTTTAAATAAATATAATTTATCATTAATTTGTACTTTCTATTTTTTATTTGCAAAGATTTGGGTGATTATGGCATTATGTAGTTTAAATAAATATCTTCAAGGGTTTTTTTTCCAGCGGAGCCTTTGGTATCAATTACCTTGATATGTGACTTGTGGTTGGAGTCACTGTCACAGTCAACAACTCATTCTCCATGGTTGTCTTTATGTTTATCTTGGAATTATCTAGCAACCAAAAGTAGCTTGGCATTATCTAGCAACCAAAAGTAGCTTATTAAGCTGCTATGTTATTTCTCGGCATGGTGTCACTTGTCATTTTTTACACATCCTCGTGAGTCTACTTACCGATATGTAACATTATCCCTTTTCGATATAAACCTTAACCTCAAAGACCTAAACCATTAAATACCTGGAATATATTAAAGATTGAAATGAAGTCTTTTAATTACCATTAAATCTATCTAAATATTTTAAAGAGTGCATTGTAAGGGTAATTAAGGTTTGTTAGGAAAATTTGCTTAAAAAATGTGATCATCGAGGGTTTCTTTCAAGTTTATCTAGGTGTTAGCAATTGCAATGACGTCCTATATATCATCTTGATGGTCATTGGGCATGGATTTGTTTTCCACAATTTTCCTGTGAAGTAAGGATCCTAGACATTAAAAGAGTAGGGTTGAATGTGCCCATCCAATTTCCCCATGCTAGGATGTAAAACACATTATGTTTTTCAGTTGTTGAAAACAAATAGATTCAAACCCTCAACCTCAAAAGTGTTAAACACAAGAAAATCATGCTCGATTTCCCCTTCTTAAGATTTGAATTGATCAAATTGGATTAATCACATTCATTAATTAAATTAAGACAAATAGCACAATAAATAAAAAAAATTAGTAACTAAAAATGCTCTTTAATTTGTTGTAACTAGTGAAAAATATCTACACAAATAGTAGGCATAAAAAACATAAGCATAAGCACATTTCTCCATCTACATTGCAAATCCCATCTTCCCCAAACATTTCTAGTTAATACCAACCCATTTTAGCATTGTATGCGTATTTTATTATCGTAAGAAAACTTAACTCTTAATTTGAACCAAGTAAAATACTATATGCAGAAAAAAAATTCATTTGAGCAAATAAAATATGAAGATTGAACATACGAATTATACCTAAATCGACATTGCAATAGCGTCTTGGTCATCAATAGAAATTTTTATAACTATCACGAACTTTCTGAAGTACTAACCAAAATGATATGAAGATGGAGGTAAGACAACAAAATAGGACATTGTTTTTACATAAAGGGTGAGCACTAGGTGGAAGTAGCTACATAATATATAAAATACTTTTCATAAAGTAATGATCTTTTATTCCATATTAGTGAATAAATTATTATATGGTATATCATTTTATATGATTGATTGTCAGACACATAAAAACGTTATTTATATCAATAAGAATGGTTGGAAGGATGGTTCAACATTTTTGTTTTGTTTCATATAGTTGTTGGCCAAACTTGCCTTATGATTACGGTATGGAAATCCCCTATTTTATGCAATGACTTTTCCCGATGGATCTTTTAGGCATAGTTGTCCATTAAAATATTTTGAGTAGGATTCTACCATGAAACCCTGTGTTTGTGAGTAGGGAATCTAGAGGAGGATGCCACGTATTTAGTGTTATATTAGTGGACCTCTTCATCCTTGTCTCATAGGAGAGCCTCATAAGTCTATTTTACCTAATGAAAATATATAAAGGACTTGACTCACTACTAATTACATTATTTCTTATGTACCAATAGTTTTTATTGTTTATAAAGAAGAGGGATACCAACCTTTGTTAAGATGTTATGCATTTTGTACCCAAGGGGTGGATGACTTTAACCTCCAGTATGTCCTATGGCATGTGTTGCAATGGATGCTTACACACATCGATATCTATTTTTCTACCAACATAGATGAGTCTTTCATCACGATTGTCCATGCAGTGCTTTGTGGCATTCTCAAGTCATCAGTAGAATGCTACTATGCTATTGCTCTTGAATTCTCAGGTGATGGAATTGTCCCAACAACTTCACCATTTGCAGCAAGTCATAACAACATCCTAGTCATTGATAACAACACTCTTTGTATTGAATTCCTTGGCTTCTCATCATAATATCAATAATATCAATAACAACAATAATGCGCTAGATACCAACACAAACAACATATCTCAATGCCTTGATATCCTCCATCTGTCATATGGAGGACTTTGGTGGTGGCTACTAGCGTCACTTGTACCATGCAAAATAGTGGGCTTGGACCTAGTGGTAAAGGCTAAACACCCAACAAGATCAAAAATATATATATGTTTTGACTAGACTAAAGAAGAGTTATCAACATTGATAAAATAAGAACAAACTCTCACAATATCCATAGTAAAATAGAGAGTTGGACAACTCCTAAAATGTCGTGGGTCGAAAGAATATATCATCTTTATGACACTAGGAGCGTTAAAGATGAAAAATACTTTATCTTAGAGTGACCTATGTACTGTTGGATTACTGAGAGGGGGGGTGAATCAGTAATAGAGAAATTTAACCATATAATCCAAGTGTTATATCAATGAAGCATTATTATCCAATAACTGCAGAGTAAATAAGCAATGAACAAATGAACAATCATACACATAC
>ML777635.1:174262-195668 GCA_009831015.1 Picea engelmannii
CCCCAAAGCTTGTTTCCTAAGGGATTTTTTTCTATCCTAGAGTAATCTAGACCTTAAAAAAATCCATGTGGCTTTGTAAAAATTACATGAGAAACCATCAAACCTAGGTACTTTATCATCATACATCTCATGCAGAGTTGTAATAAAATAATCCATAGATAATCCATAATCACATGGATGCTTTTGTTCCTCTATAATATTAACTGAAACAATATTAAGGAAATGTTTCATGGCCACCTCTCTTTCTTTTGGAAGTCCTAAGATTGAAAAGTCATCAAATAATGAGCTACAAATTCCCATTCAATCATTTACCTAGCCATTCAAATTCTTGATAACAAGTATTTTTTGACTACCTTCTTTAATTTCCAAGACCTTAATGAATGCCTTAATGGGCCTATCTCTCAAATTGAGCCAATGTAGAAGAGCTTGAAACTGAGCATTTCTAGCCTACTAGATTTCATCCAAACTCAACATATTGTAAATCTTGGTTCATGTATTTTCTTTTCTTCATGAAAAGGGGTGAATTGAAGGGCCTTAGAAACATCTTCAAGTTCCTCCCGAATGCTTCAAATCTAGTTACACCAAATGTTGCAAGTTGTCACCCATGTAGAAAGTACATAGTTCACTAGGAACATCCTCCCACAAGGTAATCCACCCAACCATCCTAAATTTGGGATCTAGGTAAAAGGTTCTAGAAGGTTTTGATGCAAGAAAGGAAACTAAGAAAATTTCAAATGAGAAACATTCATGATATAACACATTTTACGCATACACATTTATTTTTCCCTCCAAGAAATGAAAAATCAAATGGGCCGATGATTATAAAAACCGGTAATGCCATCAATCCATACAAGACAACCACCATACAAATCCAAGGAGTAAATGTTCTATTTTTATGACATTTCTTGGCATTAATCTTTTCTATGTCAAAGTCTTAAAATTAAAAATAACTATGTTGTAACATACCATATGAATCCAAGGAGGAAGTGTTCTACTTTTATGACATTTCTTGGCATTACTCTTTTCTATGTCAAAGTCTTAAAATTAAAAATCCCTATGTTGTAACATATATAATATAATATAATATAAAATACATTTGGACTTGACTGCAAAAGAGGGTTATGATGCCAAGGGTGGGGAAAATAGGTGAGATAAATGTGTTTACTTGACTTGTTGCTTGTCAACACAAGAACTTCCACTTTGGGATATTGTAATAGGTTATGTGCATGAAGCAAATGATAAATTGTAACAAGACGCAGAATCAAGGGAGGATGAAAAATTAAAGGATTGTGGGAAAATCTTATGTTGCATGTATAATATTTTCGCAATGTTCGACAAAGATACAAAGAAACAACTTTTGAGATGCCTTACTTACACTTTTCTTTGAGAAATGAGGAAAGTGATGTTTCTAGTGGTTCTTCATTCTATCAAGATGAAATCCTAGAAACCATGGTCAACATAATATATCCAAGATTGTTGGAAACCAAAACAAAAGGTGATGACCGAATTGAAACTGTAAACATTTCATGGAATGTTGTGGGGTCGACATCTTGGGTTCCAAATATGACATGCAACAAGAAGGATAAAGGAGAAATAGTAGTTGAATAATTGAATATGAAAACACGATGGACATAGCATGAAAGAGTATGTAGGAAGTCACCATGCAAGGTCCAAGTGATATATACATTTTCATCTTTACCAACAACCAGGTTGAACCCTTAGGGATGTGTATTCTTTGAAGTCTCATTGTCATTACTATAGATGATCTATATTGCACCACAACCACCCTTCTTCCCTTTCTTTCCACTCTTGAAAACTATGAGTGTCAATTCTTCTTGAATTTTTTATTGTATATATAAGACCAACCTGTAGAAATATTTCTACACCAAGTTCACATTTCATGGATTTCTAAGGTATATTTTATGAAGTCACTGTTATTGTATTTCACTACCTAGAAGTATTCTCCTTGATGCTTTAGGTTTTAGATACCTTGGTAATGGACATGGAAACAAGATATAATTAAACTTATATCCAAAATGGTGACCTACATAAGAATCAGGCTCAAGTATCCTTTAAAAATTTTCATAATAACATACAACAATAATATTAGTCTAAGGTTAGTATCTCTATCATGGTCTAGTCATCTTGCAATCCTTGATTCCAAATTTGAATGCATTTTCTTAAACACATCCTACCATAGTTTGTTGAGTACAATATATTGGAAATTATTTGTCCTCCCTTGGTATAGAGTGGACACATGAGCTATTAATTGAATCATTTCTAGCTTATGGCCACATTCAACCATATCCTTGCACCATTGAAAAATTTCCTCTTCCTCTCCAACTAACATCATAGGTGGATTCATTATATTAATATACATCTAAACATATAAAAATATATATTACTTTTCTTGGATCCATGAATATGATCCTTGGATGTGCCTAGATTATCGAGGTTTGATAGAGTACCTGCATTCCCAAAACATCTTTTTTTTTGCAATTGTTTTTAACAAGAAATAACCCTAGTTGGTGGAATTTAGGGTGGGAAGGGGAATATCATATTGGACTAAGGGAGATATGGAAAAGGAATTGAAATAGTGTGTTGGGGCACTAAATATAGTGTCAATCAAACTCAAGGATCAACCAAATTGTCTAGTGTGGATTGTTAAAAAAATGGAAGTGACCACAAGATTAAGTTGGGTTATCAAGCAACAAGGGTAAATCATGAAGATGAAACATGGAATTGACACTTCATCAAGTTACAATTACATCTAAAAAGTAGCATATTCATATTTTTGGTCCTAGAGAACAAACTTTTAACATGAGAAAATCTAAAAAACAAATCATGGCAAGGACCTGGGTGTTGTTTCCTATGAAAAAGGAGCACGAAGAGTGTAAACCATATCTCCTTGAATTTTTATTTCACAAAAGAAATATAGGAAGAAAAAAAAAATATCACAAGGGGGAAAGGTAGATGGTAGGGGGTAACTGTGGAAACAACACTTGACAACTGGTTAGAAGACAATGAGGTGAGAAAGGACCATCATTCACTCATAGGGTTGGTCATATGGGCGGTTTGGTTGACATGGAATGAAGCCTATTCCAACCCAAAGAGTTCAATTCTACATGGACTTACTGAATATCTAAGTTATGAGAAATTTAAGAAGAAGGTAAAGAAAATAATGATAGAGGACCCTAAAATGGATTGGTTTGCACTCCACTGGTTTTGTAGAGTGTAAAATTTAGATGAATATAATTTTTATAACAAACCACTAACTTCTAGTGCTTAAATATTTGGACAAGAATAGTGTGCCATTGTACCTTTAACTTCTAGTGTTCATAAATGGATGCCACAATATGTATTGAATATCTCACGAATAATAGATTCAATTGACCAATTCCTCAATCACATCAAAATCACTGAACACTAGCTGCTCAGATTCCAACGACACTAAAGTTCTTATTTATGAATTTTTCTCTAGTGGTTAGTACAATATGGTTTCCATCTCAGTTGTGGTTAAACTTCTCTAAAAACTCTTATGCAAGATCCAACATCTTCATAAATTATAAAATATCCACATGAAAAAGGGGAACATTGTTCTCAAACATATTGGTATAAGATCCTGCAGACTAGTTTATAGTTCTTCAATTTCATATTGGTTGCTGCAATGAATGCTTGATTTTGAGAAGATTGGTTCTTTCTGTTGAAGGTGTTTGGGTCCTATAATCATAGGTAACTTGATTCTTTAGATTTTTATTTGGCGTTTCCCCTGTGATGAAGACATTTGGCTTGCTAGGCTCGATTGATTCCATTACCCCCTCCATCCATTTCGCTCGATCCTTCATCACCTTGCCCAATCCTTTGTCACCTTGTTGTGCCCTTCATTCCCTCATCCTTCACTTCTTCACCCCTTCGCCATTTTCGTCTCTACATTGCAATAAACGAGTTTAGGATAAAAAACATTAGGTTAGTAGGTTAGTAGTTAGATTAGTTTAATAAGGTAATTAATAATTAGATTAATTATTTATTTATTAATAATTAGTAATTAAGTCATTTGTTTAAGTTAGTAAATAGATTAATAATGTTACTAATTAAATTAAGTGTAGTTAGGTTAGTATAATAATAAAATAAAATAATGCATTTAATAAGTTAAATAATTAAATATTAAAATAAAACAAAAACAAAATTACAAAACATATAAATTAAAAACAAATTAAAAAATAAAACAATAACAAAAAACATATATTAAAATAAAACATATAATATATAATAAAAAACATATATTAAATAAAACACAATAAATAAAACGTAATACAAAAAAATAAAAACAAAACATATATATATATATATATATATATATATATATATAACCAAAATTAAAAACTTAAACTAATCCTAATTTTAAAACCCACTACATTTTCCTTATAGCTCGGAGCCCCACTCACGTCACATCACCACCAAGGGTTCCGAGCAAGTGGTATTGCCAGGTACGGGTGTCACCATGTGGTGAACTCGGACCCCCCCCCTCCCAATACCATTTACCACCTCAGGGGGGGTTCGAAAACCACCTTCCCCCTGCAAAACCACTCCCCCCCCCATATTCACAAAATCATTTTTTTTGCCAGTTTTGACTAGTCGACTCCAGAGAGTGATTCCAGGCAAACGAGGTCGAATTTTCAAAATCCGAGAGAGGTTTTTTTTCAGAAAAGGTTGAAGAACAATACCTCTCCCATATTTTACACAGGTGCTAGCATTTGGGAGAATCTAAGCCATCTTTGAACCCCATTTTTCATTTTTTCATTTTTTTCTGTTCCAATCATGATTTTGCGAGAGCTGTTTCGGCGAGATGGAGATGATTTTGGAAAAACTGAAAGAGGTTTTTGTTCAGAACATGCTCATATACAATAACCTATTTTAGTGTATACATATATGTCACCATTGAGGAGAAACAAATGTCTGAGTTGACCCCTTTTTTCAGCAGTTCGACTCGTCTTTCATGGCTGACAGTTCAATATTTTCAGGGATTTGTTTCTATTTTTGGCCGAGATGGTTGAATTTGACCTCTTGAGCCTGGGGAGAGTCTGTTCTATATAATTTAATAAGTCAAATGTACAATGGTTGATCAGTTGGGGACCATGATTTATTTTTTGTAAAATAGCTCACATAGCCTCTTTAAATCAAATTTCAGTGATAGCAGTCAAGCTTTCGAGATTCCCGTGGCATATATTTTTGGTGAAGTTTCTCTTATATAATATGTTTTCCCTGTCACATACTATTTTCTTTTTGAATTATTCAAGAGAACATTATGATGATAATTTGTTTTAAAATACACTCTGTTTCTGGATTTGGATAATTTCTTTGTTTTCTACTAGATGGTTAGTTTAATAATTCTTAAATTACTCTGATACAATCCTCTTTCCTCACCTTTTCTTTCTATCATCCAACAATTTCAAAGAATCCAACAAGGTGCCTATCTTTCCCTATGAGTTTTCCCTGTAGAAACTGTCTTGATTGGATCGGGCCTCTTTGACTCCATTGCCCAATGGACCTCCCTTCCTATTCTAGCCAACCAATTTTAAAAACCAAGCCTCTGTACAATAATAACTAGCCTGAAATTCCCAGCAAACAAAGCTAGATTAGACAGAGAGAGCCCTCTCTGAGTCTTGGAGGGCTAGATCCAGGACTCCAAGTGGTTTGATGTTACCTTAGTGATTGCCTCCACAACCTTGGGAAAATTACAGAGTGCTAACATAGTGGCGACCATACTGGGGACCTTCCTTAGAAATCATATCAAGTTCCAGATTTGATGACTGATGGTGGATAGTGTTCAGACACAATAAGGATGAATCATCCACCTGGAGACTCGAATCAACTCCAGATCAGTTCCAATTCAAAGACTCCACTGGAGGAAGAACCTGAAACATGACCAGACCATCTCAAAAGATCATGTATGCAAGTTGGAAGTTTATCTAAGATATGATAGGTTTTATTTTTAATTATTTCTTCCCTTCTCATGATCCTGATCCAGATGATACTGCCAAAATTTATGAAGAGCATGTTCAACCTGATGAGCCTCAAGAGGTTAAGCCTAGTGTTATGATCCCTGTACATACTCCTACACCTGTAAAAATTCGAGATATATATACAAGCCTCTTGTCTTACCTCCCATACTCCATGATTTCCCTACCAATTACTTACAATATCTTCCTAGATTTGACGGAGAATATGGCTACATCACTGCTAAAAAACACATTCAAGGCTTTGAAAATTATATTGACCTTTTTGAGGTGGAAAAAAGGGATGTTAGTATTAGGCGTTTTGCTTTTTCTTTGCAAAGTAGAGCTAAGAAATGGTATAAAGATCTACCAGTTGCAAGCATCAGTGATCTAAATCAGTTTGTGAAAGTTTTCTTGGATCAATGGGTGATCAAGAGAAATCCCTTCCTCATTTTGGAAGAATATAATCACTTGAAAAGACAACTATGAGAAATAGTGCAACAGTTTTCAGGCAGACTCAATCAAGTTTACAATTCCGTGCATGCTGATATAAGACCACCTCCTTGTTTAGCTCTCTTATGCTACCCAGATGACTTTGATCTAGAGATGGCATTTCAATTGAGAGAAAGGGACACTACAACACTCAAGGGGATGTAGGACAGTGCAATTAGTGTGGAAGCCAATTCGTTGATCAAAAGGTCAAGGTTGAAGGTAGAAGAAAGGAAGAAAATATCAAAGGAGCAGCTGAAATCTTCAGAAGCTAAACTGGACATTCTGGCTAGCACCATGGAAGAAATGTTACACAGGATTAGCATAAGAGAACAACTTTTTGTTCAAAGGAATCATGTCCCATTGATTACAGAGAAATAAAGGGTCAGTGTTCCCAAACACTTTGTAGCTCATCCTTGGTATCATGGATTGTAAAATTATCATTTCATGTAATCAATTCACAACACAGTAAAAAATGAAACTCCATCTCAACTTGCAGAGGAACAACCAACTGATATGATGTGCATGTTTGATGGCATTTCTTCCCTGGATAATCTACCCAAGTATGATTATTATGATGATGATTATGTGGTTGAAATATATTTTGACTATTCAAAGCAATCAACAACATGTTGTTGGCAGGAAGAAGATCAGTTACAGCTCAAATATGACAATCAACCTATGCATATTGATTATGACAACAAGGAGGAAAATGTAGCAAATATTAGAGTAAGTGAAAGATCTATGCCTTTATGTTTCTCTTCATTTCAAATTCTGAGAGAAAAGTATACACAAGTTTTTGATAGTGAAGATGAAGAATGTTCCGATCACTCAGTTGAAGATGTCATTGATGATATGGAAGTTGTTCTAGGCCCAGAATTGCATCCCTTGAGCTACATTGATTTTCAAATTACATATGAAAGATTAGAGCCTGAGACAGAGTATGAGTTAACCCAAAATAACTCTGTACCATTAAGCTTTAATCCATTTCAGTTTTTGAAGAAAATTTTTAATCATGTCATGGATGATAAGCACAGAGAAGATCATAAACTTTCATTGGAACCAATGCAACAAATATCTCATTTCCTACGAGATCCAGTAGTTGATTTCTAGGACTACTTGTGTTGTCAAAGTAATGGTTCATGGGCCAGCTACGAACTTAAAAGAGGTTATGATATAGACATGATTAGGCAGCCTCTTTCATGGTCTATTTCAGCAGGAGTCTCATTTCAAAGTTTAGCAGAAAATTTGCATCCATATTAGGAATTGTATAACGATGTAAAAATCTTATGTGTCATACCGAATTATGACGATAAATTCGTTGAAAGTCAAGAAATAGGTCATGTCTTTCCTGATCCCATAGATGACTACATGGAATATTTTTTCAGCATAAAAGATCAATCATGTTTTCAGCAGTGGCCATTACACTTTGTACTTTTGATTATGTGGGAAAAAGGTCAAGTTGCCTTTTTGATTGTGCTAACAAACAGTCAAGCAGTCCACTTGTCTCAGCAGCTACTTGATTGGCTTCATTGTCATTTTTGTATTATTTGATTCAGAATGATTTTCAACAGTATAGGGTAGATAACAGTTTGAATAAGCTTAGTCAATTAAGCATCTTTTTCAGCAGTGTGCAAATAAGCTCAGCTCTCTAAGCATTCCTTTCAACAATTTTTTCGATTTCAAATTTCAGTCTTCAGTTTTACTTAGTTTCAGTTGAAAGATCAAAACATGTACAGGTTGCAAAATAATATTTAGGGATCATCCCAATGGATAAAGCATTGGTCTGCATGTTCAAAGTTCAGTGGTTCTTGTCACCTCTTGAAAGAGCTGCCATCCCCAGGTGGAGCCTATGTTGGGGTCCTATAATCATAGGTAACTTGATTCTTCAGTTTTTTATTTGGCGTTACCCCCGTGATGAAGAAATCAGGCTTGCTGGGCTCGATTGATTCCATTTCCCCCTCCATCCATTTCACCCGATCCTTCATCACCCTGCCCGATTCTTCATCACCTTGCTGCGCCCTTCATTCCCTCATCGTTCACTTCTTCACCCCTTCGCCATTTTCGTCCCTACATTGCAATAAACGAGCTTAGGATAAAAAACATTAGGTTAGTAGGTTAGTAGATTAGTAGTTAGATTAGTTTAATAAGGTAATCAATAATTAGATTAATTATTTATTTATTAATAATTAGTAATTAAGTTATTTGTTTAAGTTAGTAAATAGATTAATAATTTTAGTAATTAAATTAAGTGTAGTTAGGTTAGTATAATAATAAATTAAAATAATACATTTAATAAGTTTAATAATTAAATATTAAAATAAAACAATTTTTTTTTTATAAAACATATAAATTAAAAACAAATTAAAAAATAAAACAATAACAAAAAACATATATTAAAATAAAACATATAATATATAATAAAAAAACATATATTAAATAAAACACAATAAATAAAACGTAATAAAAAAATAAAAATAAAACATATAAAAAATATATATATATAACCAAAATTAAAAACTTAAACTAATCCTAAGTTTAAAACCCTCTACATTTTCCTTATAGCTCGGACCTCGCCCCCCCCTCATGTCACATCACCACCAAGAGGGTCCGAGCAAGTGGTATTGCCAGGGATGGGTGTCACCATGTGGTGAACTCGGACCCCCCCTCCCAATACCATTTACCACCTCAGGGGGGGGGTCCGAAAACCACCTTCCCCTGCAAAACCGCCCCCCCCCATATTCACAAAACCGTTTTTTTTTCTAGTTTTGACCAGTCGACTTCCGAGAGTGATTCCAGGCAAACAAGGACGAATTTTCAAAATCAAAGAGAGATTTTTGTTCATCACGGGATGAAGAACAATAACCTCTCCTAGATATTACATAGGTGTTAGCTGTTGGGAGAATCGAAGCCATCTTTGAGCCCCATTTTTAAGTTTTTCTTTTTTTCCTGTTTCATCCATGATTTTTCAGGAGCTGTTTCGACAAGATGGAGATGATTTTGGAAAAAATCGAAAGAGAATTTTGTCCAGAACATGCTCATATACAATAAGATATTTCATTTTATGCACAGGTGTCACCGTTGAGGAGAAACAAATGTCTGAGTTGACCCCTTTTTTCATCATTTTAGCCCGTCTTTCATGGCTGACAGTTCAAGATTTTCAGGGATTTGTTTCTATTTTTGGCCGAGGTGGTTGAATTAGACCTCCTGAGCCTAGGGAGAGTCTGTTCTATATATTGTAATAATTCAAATGTACAATGGTTGATCAGTTGGGGACCATGATTTAATTTTTGTAAAATAGCTCACAGAGCCTCTTTAAATCAAATTTCAGTGATATCAGTCAAGCTTTCAGGATTCCTGTGGCATATATTTTTGGTGAAGTTTCTCTTTTGTAATATGTTTTCCCTGTCACATACTATTTTCTTTCTGAATTATTCAACAAAATATTACGATCAAAATTGGTTTTAAAATACACTATGTTTCTGGCTTTGGATAATTTCTGTGTTTTCTACTAGATGGTTAGTTTCATAATTCTTAAATTGCTTTGATACAATCCTCTTTCCTCACCTTTTCTTTCATATCATCCAACAATTTCAAATAATCAAACAAGGTGCCTATCTTTCCCTGTGAGTTTTCCCTGTAGAAACTGTCTTGATTGGATCATGCCTCTTTGACTCCATTTCCCAATGGACCTCCTTTCCTGTTCTAGCCAACCAATTTTAAAAACCAAACCTCTATACAGTAATAACTAGCCTGAAATTCCCAACAAACAAAGCTAGATCATATAGAGAGAGCCCTCTCTGAGTCTTGGAGGGCTAGATCTAGGACTCCAAGTGGTTTGATGTTACCTCAGTGATTGCCTCCATAGCCAAGGAAAATTACAAAGTGCTAACAGAAGGTTTCCATTGAACATGTATATTTCTCCTTCAAGGTTTGTTTCCGTACATTGTTCAAAGAGACCCACTATTGTTATGTTTTCTAAATTATATATATCTTCTGATATAGGTAGATTTATTGCATTAATAGTTTGGACACTCTATCCAATAGTGGTTTGCTTTCCAAATTTTGGGATTATACGTTTGGACTATTTTCAAGACTGAATTAGATTCATGTTTAAGTGTATTTATGGACCTCAAACTCAAAGCATACAATGGATATTACACAACATGAAAATAATTGGAAAAAGTTTGGAGGTGTGGCCAAATTTGACCTTGTTTGACTATCTTGAACCACTTTTGACCATTCATAAGGGGCGAGTTTGAATAATTTGAACCGAGGTTGATCTATTTAACCTGAGTTTGATAGGCTCATGTCGAGTATGAATGGATTTATGGAAGGTCTATATTAGAATTGTGTCCCTCTATTAATGAACCTAGTAAATAGGTGTAGTGGGCTTTGACACAATAATTATGTCCTTTTCAATGTTACATGGCGATGGGAGTGATGGGTGATCTGTTGGTGGCCCTATTTGCTTCGACCCCAGCCCAATTATCTTGGTAGGGTAGGTAGGATTCCCAAACCAACAACTCAAGGTCTGTGTCTACTTGAATTTAACTTTACACAAGCTAACAAAACCCTAGATACCCTGAAAAAAGTTTAAATTTACACAGGATAAGAAAACATGGAAAAAAATATTCCATTACTCACCATGCTTGGTTCCCTATGAATAATTTCTTGGGTTTGAGGGCTCTATATGCTTGCACACATAGTGTCTAGAGGTCTCTATCTCCTTGCACCGTAGTGGTTGAGGTATCTGTTCCTTACACCACAGTGGGTGTTGAGGTCTTTGTTTCCTTGTACGCATGTGGGGGTTTGCTGGCTCAAGCTCTCGGCCTCGACTATACTCTTCCTCCCAAAACCCTCGACAACCGTCCTTCCACCTAGATTGATAGAGCCAATTCATGGATAGAGGAAAAGGTAATCAAATTGTAAGAGAGTGGGGATTCAAGTGCATAGAGGTTGTAAGAACCCTTGGCATGAATGAGAAAAATGGGAAAATGAAATGGAATTGAAGTGATAAATAAGCTTCCTTTATTAATTCTAAGCAGTGGCTATTAGGTTCCTAAAATTGTCTATTTGTATATATTATATATTATATTATAATATAATTAATATATGTTATATAATTAATTATATAATATATAGTTCATGATATATTAATAATTTCCCCTAACACTACAAACCCCTAATACTCTAACACCCTATGATGATGAAAATGGCGATGATGATGATAGCGATGAAAATGAAGATGATGAAGCTGATGAAAATGATGATGATGACCATGCTAATGAAGATGGCGATGATGATGATGATGAAAATGGAAATATAGTGATGGTGACAATGGTGATGACAATGGCGATGATGATGATAATCATGATGATGACAATTGTGATGATGAAAATGGCAATGATAATGACCATGGAGATGATGATGTTGATGACGACTATGACAATCATGATGACGATGATGATGATAACCATGACAATGATGTTGATGATGATGTCCATGGCAATGACGATGACGATGGAAAACGTGATGATGACAATGATGATGATGATGATGATGACTATGATGATTACCATGATGATGATGATGATGACAGTGACGATGATGATGACAATGGAAATGATGATGATGATGATGATTATGGCAATGGTGATGATGATGATGATGATGATGATGATGATGATGATGATGATGATGATGATGATGATGATGATGATGAAAATGGTGATGACAATGATGAAGATGATGGTGATGATGATGACGAAAATTATGCTGATGATGACGACTATGACAATGATGATGATGATGATGATGATGATGACCATGGAGATAACGACGACAATGATAACAATGGTGATGACAATGAAGATGACAACTGCAATGACGATGATGACCACGATGATGATGAATGACGATTGTGACAATCATGATGAAGACAATGATGGTGACCATGATGATGACAATGATGATGATGATGATGATGATGATGATGATGATGACGACGACGACGACGACTGTGACAATAACAATGAAGATTATGGTGATGACGAGATGATGATGATGATGAAGATGATGACAATCATGATGATAACGACGATGATGACCATGGCGATGAAAACGATGATGATGATGAGGATTGTGAAAATCACGATGACAATGATGACCATGGAGATGATGATGATGATGAAAACGATGATGATGATGGTGATTATGATGACGATGTTGATGACGATGGCAATGATGATGATGATGACAATGGAAATGATGATGACGACGACGATGATGATGACGGTGATGGAAATGGCAATGATGATGATGATGGTGATTACAATGATAATGACAATGGTGATCATGATGACAATGGCGATGATGATGACAATGACAATGTCGATGATGATAACGAAGAAAATGAAGATGATGATGATGATGGCTGCGATGATGATGATATTGATGATGATGATGATGATGACGACGATGACAATGATGATGATGATGATGATGATGACAATGACGAGGATAATGTTGATTATGGTGATTATAATGATGATGAGGACGACGATGATGAAGATAATGATGATGATGACACCACGACAATAATTATGATAGTGATGACGATGACGATGATGATGATGAGGATGATGACAATGTTTATTATGATGATGAAAATCGTGATGATGATGACGATGATTAACCCATATAAATAAATACTTTAAAGAGAATAAATCATCTAAAATATGTAATCACATAACTCATACATTTCATCATTTCTGCAATATCATTGATCATATTCTTCTTCATCCAAGTCTACATTTGTATCATCTAGTTCAAAATAGACGTTGAAAGGATTGGAATTATCAACATCATCATCAAAGTCATTTTCGATAATATCATCGTCGAGAACATTGTCATCTACATCTGGCTCAACTTCTTTGACTTCTTCATTTGATAGTACATATACCTCATGCTCCTCTACATCTTCTTCTTCTTCAATATCATATTCTTCTGGTACATTATACTTTACATGCCTTCCTCTTGGATCATATTTGACAATGTACGACCAACCTACTTTACCTAGAACCTATGAATAAAATACTTGCTGGCATTGGCTTGGAAGAACATCAGTTTCTGTAACTAGATCAAACGTCCTTGTATTAACCATGGTAAATCCATCATCATGCTCAATAATAATTATATTTCGATCACATTCATTCATCTGTAACATGTACCATTTGACCTTGAACATAACTAACTTGAAGTATTTAAAGTCACACTCAATTATATCATCCAAATACCCATAGTATCTATTTTATGATATTGTTGGATGCTTGTCATTTCTTGAGGAAACATTAGTGACTTGAAAGATTGCAGTTATCCCACGATCATAGGTTTTGTTCTTGTCATCCAACTTTTTGATGCAAATTTTATGACCATTGCACCACATATCCTTGTGGTGTGTTAATTCCAATATGTTCAACACATAAAAAATGCATTATCAATCAATAAAAATATTTAGACTTAGGAAACTTTTATAAAAAAACACACCACATGGATTAATATATTGGAAAAAAAAACTAAAACATGACGTGGGTGAATAATATACTTGGATTTTTATCTTTTAAACCATATGGTAAATCAATTTCCTTCCGAGTAAGATTGCTATCTTGATTACGATGAGCTTCTTTAAGGAAAGTAGCCACCCCTTCCCATGATAACCTACCATTACATTGTATACATAGATCTATCCATACCTTCATCCAATCAAGATTTTTTTGCGATGTATAAATTCAGTGCACCCGACTATCAACCAACTGTATGAAAAAAAAATACTAATTAGAATAATGATTAATAATTGATCATAGAAGCTAAATGAAACTTTAATAAGTATAATATAGAAATAAATCAATATTAATGCAACGTATTATAGATCTCTACCATATAATTACCTTTCACTTTCCTTATTCTACCTTTCCCAACCAGGACCTCCCCTTCAAATTTGTTAATGGAATGGACATCCAAAATCTGAGGCACCTTCATGATTTTTGTTGTTAACTTAGGAAGATACTGACTAATATACACCAAATATTGATATACCATATATCGCTCCATCATAGCACCTTCAGGATGTGTTATTTGTCTAACAAAATCCTTCAATGACTTCAAGTGCCTCTCCACCATTCACATTGACCTTGTGTGTACATGTCCACACATTTTAATCTCCTCAACTTGGTGTATGCTGTAGTGTTATTGTGCATTGAAAAATGCCGAAGGTAGATACTTTTGCATTTTGCACATTAGCCAAGGAATTTCTCTCCTCCAATATTTTATATCTTATTTATGGATTTGTTTAGATGACAACCACCTGCACATGATATAGCAAATCAAATCATGGATTTCAACAACAATGTATATACAATGAAATCAAAATAGATGTTGAAAAGTTGAGCAACAAATATTTTTCATATAAATCATTAATATTTACCTCATGTGTTTTCCAAGATCATATATAACTTGTTTTACATTGTTTTCAAAGTTGTCTAGGAGAGATAGAAGTAGAACATAATGTAACAAAAAAAAGATAATTAATTATTTTGAAAAGAAAAACAATTTTTTGTTGTTGATTGCAAATTCAAGAGATATTCTCTAGGTCGTTCTCCTTTGGACTAAGTTGAGACAATCTGTGAGAGAGCCCATGTGATGGGTGTACCATTCTCATTTGGACTTAGTTGAGTTGATTTGTTGAGAGTGACGTCCCTGTGGCTGAGATGTGTCCCTAGTGGTTGATTACTAGAGGATGTGTTGATCCCTTTCTATATTGTATGAGAGTAATATTTGTTGTAACCCTAATTTGTATTGTGAAGGGTACAAGTAATCCCCACCATGTAAAAGATAATTAATATTGTGTAAAGATTAATTATATTATTCAGTTGAACAATTCGGCCTTATTGTGCCAATAGAAACATCCTTTTGATGTTCCAGGTCTTGTATAAATAGGAGTAGATCCCCATTGTGGATCTCACTCACTCACACACTTGTAACATTCTCTAAAGCTAAGTTGTATGGTTGAAGTGCACACTTCTCTTAGGCATAAGTTTCTAGGTCAAGGAGCACCCTCTTGTGTGCTCTAGATTTCTTGGTATGGGGGATCTTCTCTTGACTCTATAGCAAAGGATTGTTTGGTTTTTTCCTTGATTGAGAATGGTTTTCCTAGGATAAACTCTTGTTTTCTTGTGCATGGTTATTCTTCTTGTGATTTTGGTTACTGCAACACTTGCGTATGGTATTGCTGCATTGTTTATGGTTCAAGTGCATGCTAAATTGAAATAAAACACATGTGCATGAACTAAGAATTAAAATTCCACATGGTATCAAAGCAGAGTTCCTAAAGAGACATTGCATAAGACATTGAAAATCCTACTGTCACCTTCTTCCTACAACCGCAAAAATGACCCTCCTTCTTTTGCTAGTTTTTGCACCTTCCACTTGAACGTTGGGGATAAATTTTGCATAGGTGTGTATGGCCTCCTCTAGTGCACCTCTTGCAACTCTCAGATTGTGATTTAGAGATTTTTTTGATTTTTGTCCCCTAAGGTTTGTAGGGTTTCTGCATAATTTTGGCCTCTAGGGTTTCTGCAACTCATTGAAGTATTTTTGCAACTCACTAGGGTTATTTTGACTTTCTAAAGGCTTATTATCGGTAGTCATATTCCAAAGAAACCTAAGGTTTCTAGCCTAGCCTATCCGTTAGGTTTCCTAGCCTAGTCATTGGGGTTTGTGAAGAATATGCAAACCATGAGGAACAAAACTTTGGTTGAAGATAGGCTTGAAGGATCAAGCAACTTCAACTCCTGGAAATCAAGACTACAAATCACTCTACAAGAGGATGAGCTATTGATTTTGATAGAAAAGATTCTACTAGAAGCAATAACCGATGAAGATAAGGCTGATTGGAAGGCAGACGATGTCAAAGTAAGGAAGATAATCATCTATTTGGTAAGAGATCATCTACTACCTCGTATTACTACCTTGAAGATAACTTATGATATGTATGATGCATTAAAGAATATGTTTGAGAGAAACAACACAAACAAAGATCTTACACTGAAGCATAAGATTTAAAATATCAAGATGACGAAAGTTGAAACCATTGCCACCTTCTTCATGAGGATCTCAGAGATCAGAGATCAACTAGGTGCCATTGGAGAAACCATAACAGACAGATAACTTTTCATGACCACTCTCAATGCTCTTCCAAGACATTGGGTGATCCAGATTATTTTTGACATGAAATGAGAGCAGAGATATAATAAATCAATGTACAAAGACATCTCAGATATCTAATAATATAACAGAAATGTATAAGAGATGCAACCATAAACACAGAGATATAGTAATACACAATTTTCTATTAATGAGTAGAAATGTCCAAAGGATGTAAAAATAAAGAGTGAAACACTTGCTAGAATGGTGGCAGCTTATCTCTGAGAAGAGATGTGTCCGCTACTCGCATTCAGAAGAAGATGATTTTACAATGAGGCTCAAAAGACATTTTTTATCATAAATAAAATCCAAAACCCTAACCCTGGAAGATGAAAAGCCAACAATTTTGTGGACCCCGTTTTGGGTAGTGTTGTTCCTGAGTTTATACTTTAAGGCTCTAAAGTATATCATTAAGGCATTTGAAAAGATAGAGAGAGTTAAGGGGTAAAATATCAATTTGTGAAGGGTAAATCAGAGTTGATTACTCAACTGTCTCTGTCTAGCTTCCCATTGTTCTTGGATGCTGATATCTCTCTCGATAACTTCCCATGAATCTTCTAACTCGACCCGAGTATTTGTTGTTTGTAGGATGGTATTAAATAAGTTCAAAGAAATGCTAGCTTGATCTATAAGGCCGGGTTCTATGTTAGGCTATCTAGTATTGGGGAGAGTCATGTGGGGTAAAACTTTATTAAATTATAAAATGTTAAAATATTATGTTACCTCTGTTTTGAAAGATACAAAAAAAAGGAGTTCTTGAATTTAAAATAATAACATAACAACAACAGATGCCATTTCCTGCACTTGAAATAATTAAGAGTGTTGAGAATGATGGAAGAAGAAAAAAAATAATGCTGTTAGAAATATGAGGCTTTAATCATAAAAAAATCTCATATCATAACAAAAGAAGGGAGGAAAAAAAATTTCTAATGAAGTACAAAACGTAACCATCCAAATGACCTACAGGTCTTGAAACTGCTGATAGAAATCACAGAGGAAAATCTATAAATGATTAGATAATCAAATAAATTCAAACTACAGTAGAAGTTTGTGCTAAACTGTAGCTGGTCATTCATTAGAAAGACATGAAAAGAAAGATGTTGAAAACAAAGTAAAGGGACACATGACTTCAAGTTGACAGAATTCAGAATCTCTTCTGCATTATCTTTATCACTGTAAATGAGAAAAACTTCTAGTACAATCGGCTTCAAAACAAAAAGCCTTTTTTCATTGTTGTGAAATTATATTTATACATGATCACCAAATTCTTTTTCTATTGGTGATTAAGTAACTTCTAAAGGCTAACGGTTACATAAATGTGAAATATTGAACCGTTTACATTTCTATCTTATCTTCTTTGTAATTTCGGTGATGAAAACTTTCAAAATAATACTTTATTTTTTTGTTGATGAACTTCCTTCTTCTGTTTTGAGATAGCTAACACATTTTCCCAGGAACTGCACCAAAACTCTAGGAGCCTCTGGAATATCTTTCACCTCAATTAGGAAGAATTTTATCTGTAGTTCTGGTAGACGATCTTCAATTATCTTTCCTGTAAACTCAATAGTTTGTAACTTTAAGTTCGGCTTCACCATCCATCTATTAATTTGTGTGACATCAATTACCTTTATTTGTGATATTTCTATTTGAATTTCGTTCAGATTCTCCTTGAAATTTAATTGATGCCTTCCAATGTTAATTTTCCCTAACAACCCAAGACAATTGTCTCTTCCAATGTTCAATGAAGCTTTATCCAGAAGGTCAAAAATTCCTTGGCAATCATCATTAACCTATTTGGTTATTCTCTTGTTTTCGGCAAGATTTTCCTCCCATATCTTGAGTATTATATCCCCTTTAATCTACTCTGAAACACATAGCTTTTGAGTTTTTCTGACTTCCTCTTTTGCTGAAAGAGCCACTGCCTTTTGAAAAGTGGTCCTGGCTACTTTTGCTTCTTTCTCTTTCAAGAGAATACCATCAAAGGATTTGCTTGCCTCCTGAAAGTAATTCTGAATAATTTCTAGCTTGGAGATCACTCCTTGTTGCTCTTTTTCTATTTTTTCATGTATTTCCAACACCTGGGCTTGAAAAATTTCCATCTCTACCACTTGATTTTGAATTGAATTCATCTTATTTTGTAATTGTTTATTCATTTCTTCCTGGTGGAGGACCTATCCTTGAATGACCTGTATCTTCATGTTCATTTCATTTAAGCTTTCTTTTAACATTTGAATCTCCTGTATGTCACTGACTCTAGCTTGTTCTAGCCCTTTGTTTATTTCCTAACTGATATTTCTCTTAGTCTCGTTTAATTGGCTTTGTAGCTGGGCTATCATTTGATCTTTCTGTTGTAACCTAGTTCTCAAGTTACCTATAGAGTATAAATTGGTTGTTTCCAAGGCTCCCATTGAGCCTGCTACTTCTGTAGCAAAATCCTATTCTTCAAGATTTTGTCCATCTACGATGATCTTATATTTCTTTATCATTGCATCTCCTCTTGGATGCATTTCCTGTTTCAAGACAACCTTCCTATTTTTACTTAAAAAATAATCGGATGAAGGAATCTCGTCTCTAGAAATAGGTTCAAGATTACTAACATATAGAACTTCCATCTGGGGGGTTCCGTAAGTAAACTGCAAGGGGGTTAAAGAAGTAATAGGGCTTCCTAGATTTGTTGATGCCGTTCCTCCTACTTTATTGGGAATGTCACCATGGATTTTTGGGGATGTTTCAAACTCCTTTCCTTTCCCTAACTCTGAGTTCTCAGTTTGTGGAAATTCTATTCTTTGTGAAGGCATTTCTGTCTCCTTCGGATTTTCCTTTGTATTTGCTTTATCCTGTAGCTCTGATTCAAAACCTGGGGGAGGCTCTTCCTTCTTTAGAGGGGGAGTTGTGGATTCAGCTTGCAATACCTTTGGTAAACAACTTTACCTATGACTTTGGAAAGTCATAAAATCAGTCTGTAAGTCAGGTGATAATGCCCGTACTCTGTTTAATACCTCCTCGTAGGTTTTGACCTCTTTGAACATATCATCGTAAGCGGAATTTTCTTGTTCATAATGTTTCATAACGCAGTGTATCATGTGTTTTTTACTAGTTGATAAGGATCATGCTTTTTGTGCTCAATATTTACCAATTTGACTTCTTGAAGTGATTCTGCTTCCATCTTGGAATGAACCGATTTTTGTAATGAAAATTTCCTGATATATACAGGGAAGATTGGCTAGGACTTCTTTTGAGCCATATTTATCTCTTTTCCAATACTGCCTTTCACTATTTGGTGAGCTACGTCCCTACACACCACTCTTTCCGGGAGGAATTTTGGAAGTGCATGAGGAGGGATTGAGCACCCATAAACCCTGATATAGGAGAATCTTTCTTCAATGAACCAATCAGCTATTGCCTGGAGGTTTTCTGAGACCGTCTCAGAAATGCGAGGGGGGTCACAACCATAAAACATTTTATGCATTGGTATTACTACGAAATGACAGATTTTGTAAAATGAATTTTTAACGTTTTCTTCCCATAGCTTAGAGTGATACTCATGAATGGGTTCAGGGCAGGTTATGTTCCAACTCCAATTCATCAAGGGGAATGGAGTCATAGAAACATTTTTGTCCATGATGTATGTCGACATGTAAAAGGTCGCTGGTTGACCTTTGGATCTTGCAACTTTGTAATCTGAAACCTCTTTGGCTAGGTTATCAGATAAAATCTTGCTCCAGTTAAAACTATATCCTTCTGATGCTTCCTCTAAAAAGGGCACCCATTCTGTGGGGAAATGACAGGGACTCTTATTACCAAAGAGTCTGAAAAACATCATGGCTACATAAACCATGTACTCATTCAAATAAGCTGTGGCATAATTTCCATTGGTATCGACCCTAAATTTTGATGGACATCTCCACGAGCCTTTGATTATGTCAGGGTAGGTTTGGTCTGCCTCAGTACATTCCTTAATCTGAAATTCAGATATAAATTCAGTATTATAAATGTATTTTGGATTGGGCAAGAGTTTGTACATTACTTGAATATGTTCCAGTCTGAATGAGCCGATAATGACCACTTGATTGTTTAAAATGATTCTCTTTAGAATATCAATATTTTCTAAAGCCCAAATGACCATGTCGTTGTACCTCATGAGCCGTGGGCATGCTGCAATCTTGTGAAGCTTTGATTCTACTATGTTCTGAAGGTGATTATCAGAATCATTAGGGGAATTTTTGATTTTGTAGTCCAGAATTTCATAGATTTGTCTCCAGGATTTGATCGAGTCAATATCATGTGGCATAGTGTCGGATATTGTTGATACTAAGAGGGGGGTGAATTAGTATCAAGTACAATTTAAAACCTTTTTCAACTTATAATTAAACCATTCAATTATATTCAATGAGAAATGAACAATAGTATAAGAGTTACACCAATACACCACAATATACCATGCACAATATATGAGAAATAATCAATACTTTTTGTTCAAGGGAAGTAATGACTTCCAAAGGTAGCTACAGATTCCAAAATGTAAAGGGAGTGATAAAACTCCAAGAGGAAGATACAATCCTCCAATATCAAGAGAGATCTGAACTCTCTATCCTTGCCCCTTCCTTCCACCCAAGAATATATGAGAGATAATAAAACTTTATTCAATTCTGGTCTGT